>CAJQZJ010000733.1:77700-107139 GCA_907164525.1 Lophiomys imhausi | reverse complement strand
GGGTGTGTGAGGGTGTGTGAGGGTATCTGAGGGTGTGTGAGGGTGTGCTGGTGCAGAGTAAAATGAGTTTGCCAAATGTAGAGATTGACAGCTGTAACCTCACCACAGGTGAGGCTGAGGCATGAGGATTGTGAATTCAGAGCCAGCCCTGACATGTCTGAGGAGGGGGGAGGGGATGGGTCTGCCAGGACTCCTTGGTGAGCCTGCTGGTGGTGCTGCATTGATAAAATGACGGCAGGCTCTACCATTGGTGCCTGACAGGACCCTCCTGTGTTAGTGTGACTCATTGCTATGAAGGTATTGGGACTGTGTGGCCTCCAGAAGGAGCCTGTAGACCACATTCTGTCTCCATTCTGTTACAAGTACTTCAACAATTGACCATTTTCTGAGCTAGCCTAATGGAGGTTCAGTACATTTGCATTTGAGGTCTAGGATTCTAATAGTGTAAGCAATAGAAACTGCTTGAAATTTAAAATTAAACATACAAGTTAAAAACAAAATAGAATGTTTGTCTTTAGAAATTACTGTCATGCCAGACTACCCAGAACTTGTAATTTCAGGAATATTTGTATTGTGTCTTACGTAAGTATTTCTGTTTTTAGATCTCTGATTCTATTACTGCTCTTTGGTAATTGAAATTTCTTTAATTTGAAGACTTGTTATTTTTTGCAATTTTTCTTTCATTATTTTGTATAAAATCCACTTTCTCATTTTTATTCAGACTTCTCCCTGGATAAGTGTGTTAGCACGCAGAGGCAGAGTTAAATACTTTTAACACCACTTTACTGACTCACTTTTGGGAGCTTAACAGTGTCAGGATTGAGACTTATGTGAACCCCAAAACTTGTGCCTTTGAAGTGAGATCATAGCACATGAACCTCATCTTTTCTCAACTGTTCCTCAAGGTTCACTGGGGAAAGTAAAGCTGAGCTCTCCAGACCTGTGATATCAGGGCCAAGCATGGAACAGCATGTGCTCTTACATAACTTGCCCATGGAATTAGACCTATAGTGAGGTGTGTAGCCACACTGACCCATTTTCACATTGGCCAAAAGAGGGAGGGACACAGGCTTGGGAATGACTGTAGTATTTAGAAATATTCACATAGTTGCATATTTACATATGAAATATTTGCATATTGCATAAATCCAGGGTGGTTTTTGTTTACTTGACCAGAATTCTAATACATAAAGTATAATCCATAAACTTAATAACATCAACCTGTAACAAACTCTACGATGGAGGGGAGGGAGGAAGGAAGAAGGGAGTCCAGGTGTGCTGACTCTCACAGGCATCTAAGTAATCATTCACTTACCATGGGCTAAAAAGTAATTAATGCATTTGACACTAAAATTCAAGTTTCTTAGATTCTAAAAGCTTTTTGGAGTTCTAGAAGCACATCAAGATTGCCATTTTAATAGAAAAATTAACCTCTTAAACCTTTTATGTGATTTCAATGTGACTAAGTGGGAGTACAGGACTTTTTAATGTGTGGGTTTTTTTTCTTTTAAGTTCAATAGGTCTTGAAGATTTTTTAAATATCTATTCAGTTTCCTACATATTCGTAGTTTTCCTGTAATGTCATTGAAACAAATAATTTCTGTTCTCATTTCTAACTTTGTGACATTTTAAAGCTGAAACAAATTTAAAGAAATAAAGTGATTTTTAAAAATCTAAAGAAAATGTAAAAAACCCTAAATGTCATTTCTGCTGTGGATTTTCAGACATAACTAACATTGACCTTGTTTTTTTCTTTCCAATCTTAATATTGTGTCTAACCCATTGTACCTAAAGCACTATTTCAGTGGATTAGGGTTTTGTTTTCTATGCAAACTAGACAGGTGGGACAGCGGGTTCAAGAAATGATGCATATGGGCCAGGCAGAGCAGAGACACTAGATGTCAAGGTGCAAGAGTGGGCAGTGTGATTGGAGGTCAAAGGTCACAGATAATGCTCAAGAGCAGTGTGATCGGAGGTCAAAGGTCACAGATAATGCTCAAGAACAGTGTGATTATCTGTTTGCGCACACCATCCTCACATTCCTCCTGGGATTGGCAGCCTGTGGCCTCCCTGGGCTAATGAGTAGAACTGCTCCTGAGTCACGCTGTAGCCCAGGAGGACAGCACGGTGGGAAACAATAGATTTGATGAGTCATCCTTCCCTGAGTAGTCAAGACATTTTAGTATTATCTGTGCTGCTTCTAAATAATGGGAAGTATTTTTCCCCTATCAAAATAAGAATTTTACCTGACCAGTACCACATAACGTTCTCAGTTTATTTTGGGACTGGTGTCTTCTGGAAAGACACTGTCCTCTAATATTACTACAATTGCCAGAATTTTTGGCAAGTTGAAATAGAAAATGAAACAGCTGCATCTAAAAACCTTTGCTAGCCCAGGGATAGTAAATCACCTGTAGTTGTCTGTCCTGTCTGTCACCTTTGATTATGGGCGAGTGAGCTTCCCCAAGACTGTGTATTTCCTTTTTCTCTGATGCTCACATTCCTTGTACCTGGTAGTGTTCCTTGGATTTCCTTGTACTTGTTGGTCTTGCTTGGATCCCTTTTTGTTGACTCTCCTTCCTCTTTTTAGGTTACAGACTTTATAATATTATATGATCACTATTTCTTTTTAGATGGTTTTGTGTCACTATTGTAGCCTTGGCTGGCCTGAAACTCACTTATGTAGACCAGACTGGCCCCAGAATCACAGAGCTTAAAGGTGTGAGCCACCTTCCACTGGCAGTCATTGGTCCGTATTCTGTGGCAACACCTCAAGTCTGAGTGTCTTACCCTCTCATGATAACACTGGTCTTTGCTGTCTTCTTTATCCAGCCCCTATCTGTGGGTACTTCTGACCAGAACTCTGGCCTCTGCTCCTTTCACCTTCAGCAAGCTTCCTTACCATGCTGAAATCGCAACAGTGCTTTCTTTCAAAATATGAATCCAGCTGTGCCAGACTCCCTCAGGACCAAAGGAGAAACAGTTCCATCTTCCTTGGGTTTATGTGCTACATGGTTGACCACTCCCTCACTCTTGACTCCCTTTTCTTTTCTCTGGGTTGTTACAGTTGACTGCCAGTTGCTCTTTTTTTTGTTGACCCCTCTCCTCTGTCTTCACTGACTTCAGTTCATACTAATTATTCTGGAGTTAAGAACAGACCTGATATCTTCTTATCCTTATTACTTATATACCATGTTTACTTTTACTGATGTTTGCTGCTTCAGCTTTCTGTTCTTCCACTTACTTCTGTCTCCTGTCCTATATAAAATCTTTAAGTCTGTCTTAGTGCCATAATTCTGTATACATTCTGTGCCTGATCACTTGCTCTCATCACCTGAAGATAGCCTTCCTGTTCATCTGAATAAAATAAAAATGGACTGACTTCCCCCCCTCTAGCTTAAAACATGTACCAGTTAACTTTTATTTTTACAGCATTTCCCTTTTACTGAAGGGGATCTATGTTTTACTACTGCCGTTAGATCTCTGAAACCAAATAATAGCAAACCCTCCATATATTGGCCCCCTTTACCTTTTCAGTAAATGGAAGCCCTTTTTGACTTCTTTTTAGCAAATCTGCATTATCAACATCTCAGCTCACACACTTTGGAACTGTTAATAAGGAAAATAAAGATTACTTGAATGCAGCCACCATGCTATTATGACATTTGACCTAGTAACCAAAACAGCTGCTGAGTGGTGAACAGGCAAGTGGCATTCAGATGCGCTTGGACACAGGAGTCTTCACTCATGAACTAGGTGGGCCTGGGTGAGAGATCACCATGCTACTCACAGATCCTCAGTTTCAAACTTTATTTTTCAATTTCCCAAGTAATGTCTCGGGACCACAGTGGACTATGGGTACCTGCAGCCATGCTAAGTAGTGGACATTGTGTAGGTTGAGGGTGAGCGGGACATTGCACTCTTCTTGTGTGTTAATTAAACCTTGCAGTGTGGTCTTCTTCCAGGTCTTCCATACTTGATAATTTTCTGGGAATTTTAAGGCTTCTAAGGTTTCTTTGGTTTCTCAAGCTTGTTTTCAGTAAACAGACTATTCCCTGTTAACATAGGCAGGCCACTTTAATTGCTTGATTAAAACTTTCACGTAACTTTCTTTTATAAACCTGTTTTTTTGAATGATGAACATTTATGTCTTTTTTTCTTTTCTAGAAAGTCTTTTTTTAAACAACATTCAACTTCATGAATCTGAAGAACTTTGACCATTCCAAGTCTTAATGCTACACCACTACTCCAGCAAATTTGTGCTACAACTGGTAACAATGGCCAGAAGCCTGAAGAATTAAAATGCCAACAGCAAACCTTACCTTAACAGCTCTGGTCTATACTATTCCCCACACATTTCTAATATATTATTTGTTTTATAACTACTTCTAAATACTCTTGCTTCCTCTTTGCTGATTTTCCCTACTTTTTTTTTTTAATTCTCTGTTTTTTTGTTAAGGATTTTGTATTTGTTTCCTTTTCCTACCTGCTTTTTTATGACTCATTTGCTCAAATGACAGTGAACAAAACCAGCCCAGGCTGGTAAGGTGCTGTTCACTTGAACAGGTGCTGTTATGTGGGAAGGAAACTGACTAATTTAGATAGTGATTGTCATTCAAAATTGTTTCCATTGAGTTCTTACAGTCAATTTTTACAGTTTTCAGATTGCAGTAATTATACTGCTTGAGAACATATTAATATCAGTTAAAAGCATTTCTTACATCTTGAAATTTTTCTAATGTTTGGAAATTTCACTACAGATGGTTTTTATATTGAACTCTCCGACTTTCCAGTCTGTGACTTTGTACTTCGTAGAGTCAGAGACTCTCTGGTTGGAGAATTAGGAAGCTCACTGACCAAGCACTGTGTTCATAGACCGTCGCCCCATGGCGCAGCACTTCTCAAACAGATGTGTGCTTTGCCACAGCATTTCAGAACAGGAGGAGCGCAGGATGTGCCGTTCTTTTTTACTACTAAAAGAAAATCGGGCAGCTTCAGGCCTTATAGTGCTTTCTTTCTAACCTTCCCATTATCTGAACACTTGAGGACAGCACCTGCTTTGTATGAAACTTGTCTGTCTACGTGTAAAACTGACCTTTCATTACTGAGAAGGTATATTGCTAAGATAGTTTGATGACTCACAGGTTTGAAGAAGGTAGGGAAGTGGTGGGGGATTTGTTGGTTGTAAGAAAGCTATACCATGTAAAGCTGACACCAGAGACCTGACAGGAATGTATTAACTGTATTGAACATTTTTCTCATTTGCTTTTGACTCTCTGTATAGTTACGATGCCAGGTTAGATTTATAGCAGCTTCAAGATGTATTAAATGATATTTTGCTTTATGTACTACTGTTATAAAATAAAAGTTTGTTTATTCTATAAACGTGTCAACTCTCCTTTCATAAACATTAAAGAAATAAACTGGAGTGCTATTTTTACATCCAAAAATCTAGTATTTTGTAAAAATACTTAAAATAGTAGCATTTTAAGAGTGGTTAAGCTCTGTTTTGTCTTTTAATTTGTCGCTTCCCCTGGCTTTGGTGATCTGAAATGGTAGAAGTTGTGGTAAATTCACACATCCAGTGTTCGATGTGCCAGCTCCTTCGCAGCTCGTTTGAATTCTGTAAGGGAGATCCATCCTTCTTTTCTTTGTGCGCTTTCAGGAAATATTCAGCTGCTCCATTTGTTCTTGTTGCCATGCTTCCTGTCCTCCTTTATTTTATGTCCGCAGTGCGTTCGTGTCCTGGACGAGCAGACTGCTGATGCGCTGCATCCAAGTGTAACAGGAGTGGTTACTGGGAGCTTTCACCAAGCCACACCACACTGTGGACTTAGTTGTGTTTTAAACATTGTACAGAAAAATGGTCAACAGAGTACAATCTTTTTGAAATGTTATATAGAATTTCTTTATGTAGTCATTTAAAATGAGCACAGGAAATATAATTTGCAAAACTGTCTTCTTCGAGATATGTTCCCACTAAATTATCTCCCAACTTGTGAAATGCCTTTCTCACATTCTCTATAATTGTGACAAAACCAACCATCCCAAGAAGCCTGTCCCAGCTAGCCAAGCCTTGGGGATATTATGAGACCAAATGTGCTTCTGTGAATACACATCCCATCACAAAGTTAGTGTGTCTAGAGTCCATATATAAATATCAACGATTGATCTTCCTGTGACGGAGGGTGGGAACGGTGCTCTTGTGCATGTGTTCTAATGATATCAGCGTGATGGAAAGTGCCTCCACAGCCCCCATGGGCGAGGCTGTGCAGTCAGGACATGGACTCAGTTTATTCTGCTGAGGCATCACAAACGGGGATCCTGGGCAGTCAGCAGTGTTTTGGAGACACAGTGCCCAAAGAGCCACTTGGAAGGATAATGATAATGAACCCTTGTGGGGATATCAGTAAATACTAGCTTAAATACTTTGTGCTTCCTGTAAAGGGATTCTCAGAATGTCTTCATTTCATCACTTGGTAAATGGGGCCAAGTGGCAGAGTAAGTAGGAAAGTAGATCAAAGAGTTTCAAGGTACAGATTTGAGATTTTTAAGTAGAATATTTTTAAGTCCTCGCTCTTGGTAATTGTAAATAAAAAAAAAAATCTTACAAGTGTGTGCTTCCTGTTCCTTTCACTTTGGGTTATTCATGCTAGGATCTGCACCATAACCTAACACTGTAACTCAGAATCTAAATGAGGAAAGTTTATTTTGTTTACTGTTTCAGAGGTTATAGTCCATCATCGTGAAGAGGCGTGGGGACCAGATAGCAAGCAGGAGAACGTGGCAGAATCATCCAAGAATGCACAGCTCAGCAGATCGTGTAGGGCAGGGACTACAGACAGGTACAACTTTCAAAATCCTGCCCATAATGTTCTGCCAACCAGGGCCCGCTTCCTAAAGACTCTACTTGCAGCTTCAAAATAAAATTGGGGACCAAGTGTTTAACACATGAACCTGTGGGGGATATTGCAGATTCAAACCACAACCTTTTAGAGCGTGCTTTGAAAATTTTAATCTGAAGTGTGTTTAACATTTCCAAATTCTGACACAAGGTATGAATTCTGATTTCTAAGATACACTTTTGCCAGAGAACTTGAGATTTCAAGAAAAATTGCCATTGCTACTAGAAAGCACTGACATCCCTGGCATGATAAATTACCACCTTATGGTTATGAGATTACAAATACTGTTTTGGAGGATATGAATTGTACTAATTTTCTGTCTTACCTACTAGGTTCAGGATGTGGAGTGGTCATTTCGGGAAGTTTTTGAAGGACCATCTCCAGAAGCACCAAAACCTACCAAGTTACTAATTCAGCAAAAAACAAAAACAAAAACAAAAACAAAAACAAAAAACAAAGCAAACAACACAACTTGGAAAACTAACACAGCCTTAAAGCTGGATGTCATGATGTTTTCCTGTAATCATGGCAGCACTTCATGGGACTTCGGCAGGACGATCATGAGTTCAAAGCTATCCTGCCTGAGTTCTGGACCACATACATAAAGAACTTGCCCCCTCCCCTGGAAAAAAAGCTCTCCTAGCTGTGTAACAATTTGTAGTTATTTTCATTGACTAATAAGAACCATGTGCAGGTGCTTAAAATATCCATTGAAGTGTTTTATTGAAGGAGTGGAGTTAGAAAGGTCATCCCTACTGGATACTTCTTTTAGATAGTAGAAGGCAGTATTAGCAATAAGGTTAGGGTCGGGGAACAAGAGATTATGGGCTGCTGGGGTGAGAAATGTTAGGGTTGGGGGAAAGGATGTAGAAAGGATGCAGAGCATAGTCTGCAGGAGTGCAGAGTGATGTGAGGAGACTGGCCTGGGCTAGAAGCTCGTAGAGACAGGCGATGACTAAGATCTGAGCTGACGTTTGAGCATGCAGGCCTGCAGAGGTTGACTATCCTCAGGAGGAGTTTTGGTGAAGAAAGTGGGGCCTTCTCTGGGTTGATAATGAAGCACTTGGGACTTTTCTTGACAGACAGCTAATGTTAATGTTGTGGCAAAACACAAGCACCTGGTTTTGTCAATTCTCTGCGCTCGTGTTCAGCAACACAGCCATCCTTAACAATGTGGTTAGGCTTACTGTACAAAGCACACGTGTTCCACGTACGTCTGTTAGCACAGTCCTCAACCTAGTGGTCAGGCAGCCACTGAATCCCCAGCACACACTTCTGAACTTCCTGTTTCTGGAGGACAAGGAAGCAAACTAATGCTGAGCTACAGATTTGGCTGGCAGCAGCCCAGGACGTGTCCTTTCACACCGCCTGTTAAAGCATTTTTACACAAACTGCTTCCACCAGGGGCTAAAAGATCCTTCCCAGAACGGAGAGAATAGTGTTACTTCCATATGGCATGAACGCTTAGCAATTACCCAACTCTGAATGACCCAACAGACACTCGATATAACTGAGTGCTATAAAATGGAGGAACAGTGTCGTCAGTTGAACTGAGAGCTAAATTTCACAAGTGCCAACAGAAGGCTCATTTGATGCCTGTGAAGAATTCCAGGGTGGGGCTAGAAGGAGAAGGCAGGAAATACCGGGCCACAATGAGACATTCTGACATTTGATCTTTACAGTCTTGGCTGACTGTCACTACCAAAATTGGTGCTTAAAAAAACAAACAAAAAACCCTTAAAATAAATTTTAAAAACCATGACCACCTTAACTGTTTTATAAAACCACTCAAAGAACAAAGGAATCATGTTCAAAGGTTGGAATTTAAACCAGGGTTGGGGAGTGCTGAGCATTTTGTTGCTATTAACTAGAAAAATAAGGAGAGCACAGTAGTGAACATAATCTGTTCAACTGCCACCTTGAGTTACGTACTTCTTTTTTAGTTAGTTATGTTCTCTAGAGCCCACTGAATGGTAATCCTGCTAGTGAAATGCTGACTTTCTATTTAGAAATAGCTCCCTCTTATTTGGGTTTTACTAAAAAACTTGAATTGTTCTCATAGCGGATTAGGTGAGCATTTGTCTTCTCTTTCTTTCCCAGGTATCAACATTAATCTCTCGACCATATGGAGACTTGTGTGTGTGAGTATCCAATGCTTAACACTGAGATTCCACTTGTTTGGTGCAGCCTGTCAAAGAGACAACTTAAGAAAGCAGTTGGGAAAAGGAGACACAATTACAGGTCTTGAATGTTGTCTGAAACCACCATGGCTAGAGGGCTGAATGGAAGACTCTTGAGAGCATCACAGGTCTCTGTCAGGGCACCATCCTCTGCTATTTGTTTGATGTCTCTCCGGGTTTCCTTACTCTTAAAAGGAAAATTATATGAGCTTTCATAGAATGAGAGGATGAGATCTAAGAATTTTATTTTAAAAATATTCCCCCCAAAGTAAATAAACGTAGTCACAATAAAAGAAACTCATGAAATGTCTGCCATGTTATTAAAGAGAAGTTTAAGTTCTTGGTGCTTTTTGAGGAACTGCCATTAACACTGGACCACACGTAAGTCCTCTGATAGTAGCTGCTGTGCTGTTTTTTTTTTTTTTCCCATTTCCCTGTGGTTCTCTCGACCATTTCTTCACCTTTAGAAATTCATGGTGCTTTGTCCACTTAGTGATCACCTTCGTCTCTGTCTGCTATATGGGGAAGAGCCATACTTCTTTTGGTGATCAGAAATCTGAGTCAGTTCTTCGTCAACTGAAAGGAAAAACATTGGTTAGTTTGGAGACAGCTGAGTGCCTTGGATCTTTTATAGTCCATTAGAGGCTACTGGCCAGAATTTCTGACTGGCTGGCTACCCTGTGAGTTACAGAAGATCGGGTCTCTATTTCAGGACCTCATATCTTCAGCATCCTTGAGTTACATACTTCTTTTTTAGTTAGTTATTATTTTAGTTAGTTAATATTTTCTCTATGTGCATATGTGTGTAGCCATGAGTATGACACAGCATATGTTGAGATTAGAGGACAACTTGAGTTAGTCTCTTCTCACCTTCTACCATTTGAGCCCCAGGGATCATTCTCAGATCATCGGGCTTGGTGGCAACCAGCTTTCACACTGAACCATCTCTCTGGCCCTGCTCTGTCACTTCTGAAGACTGTCCTCCTTTAGGACCAATGGCCACTGTGTTAAAGATCATTAAAACAAAAGTATCATATTTAGCAGATGTTTAGATTGTCATATCCAGTAAACCTTCCTTAAGCATGGGTGTAGGCCAGGAGTTGGGGGACATAGGAATTAGGAAAATAAGGTTTCTGACCTTTTTCCTTTCCCAAAATACACTTGAGACTATGCCATCCTTAGACAAGTCAACTTCTTCTCTGTGTACCTTTGGATATTAAGCTTTTAGCATCTTTTACTGGAAATTCCTTCAACTTTTCAGAACCTGTGAATTCCTTAATCACTCAAAAATATTACTTTAGCTAAAGAGGTTCAGTTAAAAAACTAAAAAATTCCCTACTTAAGCCTTCTCACTGCTCATTGGGCTTCAACTAGTAGGTCTGTCAATCACCAAACTTGACTTTAACCTTGAGATCTCTGTTAAGGTCTAAATATACATTCCATAGATGCTGCTGGTACACCAAAACAACAGCAACAACAACTACCAACATCAGTTACTAATGCTGTGCTCGTTGAATTGACCTTGACAACATTCTTGGTGTCCACATCAAGCTACACCATCAGCCCCTGATGCTGCATCTGGGAAACAATTCCTGCTTGCCTTGGATCCTTCCACAATCCCACATGAACGTACTTAGGGAATGCTCCATACTCTTAGGTGGGGGGTATGCCTAAAGCTACAGACCCAAATATTTAATCGCCAATATTTGTTCAGTGGCTATGTGCCTGTGTTAACTTGTCTAATTCTTGCAGTGGCATAGGTTGGTCACTTCTTAATTTATGGGTGAGCATCCTGGGGCAGAGAGATACCGTGATAAAGCAGTTTTCCCCAAGACTACAGAAATGAATGGATTCAGGATTTGGTATGAGGCAGCCTAACTTTAGAGTCTGCACTCTCACACACTAGTTCCATTGCTTTTCCACACAGATGATTTTCTGTTTCAAAGATACTCCTTCGAGATGACCTCTGGCTTAGACTATGAGCTCATTGACATGGAAGTAATTTCCTCCCCAGCTGCATAAGAAGTGCGTTAAAAAAGGGACAAGGATTTCCATCACAGAGCAGAAAGTGGGTGGCCCAAATAAGAGACCCAAGGCAGAGGGCCAAAAGACCAGAGACTGAGGATGAGGAAGAAGGGCCTGGCCAGCTGAGGTGAGACACCTAGCCTGTCCACCATACACACTCTGTAGAGAGAGGAATGAAACAGTTTTCCTCTCTACCTAAAGAGGTTGTACTTGGGCTATCATTTTAGCCCCTGGAGTCTACTAAGGAGCATATTCAGAGAGAAATTAAGCAGGTGGCTTTAAAAACATCTGAGTTTGTTATGGAAAATTCTGTAAGCAATAAGGGTTTTCTCTGTTGGGCCATGGGTGAACAATCTCCCTGGCTCAGGGAGATGTTTATGTGGAAGAATTACCATCATTAAGAATAATTTGTATTTCTTTTACATTAAAAGATCAACCCACCCAAGGCTTTTGTAAACATCCTTCCCTTATTTACAGATTTCCCGCAGTTGCCTTTTGACTTGATTGTAAATTTATTAGCCTGGTCCCAAAAAGCCTATCCACTTGGCTGATAGGAGACCTGCTTGGTGGTGTGTGGGTGGTGTAACCTAAGAAGGGTTAGCTCTGGAGCCAGACAGCTGCGGTTCATGTCTTGTCTAATGCTACCCATGAGTCACCTAGGGTGCTGTAATTATTCTAAGACTATTTCAATGATACCTATAATGACCCAAATGGTGATTTCCTGGGATTTGTGAGACAGCAGGCGTAATGGTAGTTTACCACTAGTTCAGGATGGTGACTGGAACACATCTGTAGCTGCTGATTCCAACAGTTGAAGACTGCTATTAGTATCCCTGTTTTACATATGAAAAGCCTGAAACTTTAGACAATGAAGTGCAGACAGCTTGTTCCAGACTCAAATGCTAATTGATTTGACTCCGCAGTCAGGGGACTTCTCAACTTCACCCTGCTAACTCAAGCCGCCTCCTCTCGCTCTTTCCAAAGAACTAAAGTTGGTGCATGAATTTCAGTGGAAGAGGCTTTGCCACACTATGTTAAAAATGGTGTTTGCACGCCCTGAGTTATTAGCTTCACTTTATATCTAACTAAACCTTTAGGCATTTAGCTGATATACTGTAATAAAGTGATGGCTTTGGACACTGTTAGTTATTTCAGAACACAATTTGTTCTTGATCAGGGTGATAGTTCTTTGGAAGACGGGTGGTATCAGAGATAGAAGTTTTGGAATATTGGAGAAAAATGAATATCACAACTTGCACCTAGGGATATGTAAAATATCCATGGCAGTGGTTGATAGAGGGTTTGGCTATTTCTGGAAAGTTTTAAGACTCAGCCCTCCACCCCAAGAGCTGTTTCTCAAGGTAATTGACAGACTAAAGTGTGCAGGATATTAGAGAATTTTCTTTCTTCCTTTGTGAGAAAATCAATGTTCTCTACATCGAGTAGGGCTTAATGTTGAAGCATGGCATTACCTCCACTCACTTCCTATCATTCCCTAAAGTGCCTCTCTCCTCTAACAGTCAGGGTATATGAGGCACATAAGCTGGTTTTCTGTTTTAAAATGTAGGGACTCCGGGGTTCTGTGAACACATCAGTTAATATGTTAATGTCCTGTTCTTTATGGAAACAAAATGAGAACAATTACACTGTCATAGCCCTGGGTAGGCTAACTATATGACACTTACCCTTATGTTTACAATTTGTAAGTGGATACTGTTAAACAGAGATAAATATGTGACATTTTAATCTGGGGCCAAAGAATCTCATTTGCCCTCTAACTGGAGAGGAAATAATACTACACACTCTTAGGGAAGTGACTACAGAAAGAACTACAATTCTTCAACAACAAGCTGTAAGTGAGTCCTCCATTATGTTTCGTGACTGATACATGGATTTGTTCCACGTAATAAATGGTACTTTACAACTTCCGTCCTCCAGTATTCCCTCCGTTTCCTACAGCCTGGATATACTTTATTGAGAGCTAGCAAAAGAGGATGACAATGGAGAAGGTGGGTTATTCCATCAGTGGGGGTGTCCCTGAGGTATATGGAGGATCCTGTCTCTTGGTGACAGGACTGAGCTGTGACATTTTGGAAAAGACTTAAAGTGAAAGATCTGGTTCAGCCTTCACTTGGCCCAAGACCAGGATTAGAAACATACAGATTTACATCTCTGATGTTAGATTGATTTTTTTCTAATGCTTTTTTTCCCCTGGCTTTCTAAATGTAAGACTGTTTGCTCTGGAACCCAAAAAATCTATAGTGAAAATTTGCCCCAGTGTATAGGACTAGCCATGATCCTGGTAGTGCTGGAATTTGGTTTGCCACTAAAGCTCACACTGAGATTTCATCCCCACTGTGAGGTTATAAGGCTCTAGGGCCAGATGAAGCCTTTAAGAACAGAACCACACTCTCGTGAATGGACCAATAAACAATGGAAGAGTATGTGTTATTTTTAAAAAGTAATTTGGATCAGTTGTTTACATGGAGCCCTCTTACTGTGTGCGGCCATAGAGGGACCTCACTGAATGGAGCCGTTTGACCTTGGACTTCCCAGTTTCAGAGCTATAAGAAATAAGTTTCACTAAAACAACAACAACAACAAAAAAAACCTCAGACCCAGGGATTTCTCTCTCTTTCTTTTCTGTATCCTTCTTTCTCTCCTATGTAGGGGTGAAAAGACTTGAGCAAAAATGGAACATAGACATAATATAGGAAAGATCAAGAAAAAAGGACAGATTATTGAATGTGCCCTTATACCTTTGTATATTGATACAAAGTTAATATTATATTTGGCTAAATCAGTATTGATCCTTGTATAATGATACAAAATTAAGATTATATTTGGCCGCATTGGTATTGATCCTTGTATATTGGTACAAAATTAAGATTAACTCTTTTTAAGGTATTGTACCTAGGTAACATGAAGTGAAATGTGAAGTTTTGGCCTTTGTTTAGCAACTGTCATAAACTGTTTAGGATAATTAAGAAATGCAAGCTAATAGTCATTCAAGCATGTCATTTTGTTAGGTACTAGGGCAGTCTATCACAGTTATTTTCTAAGTTAATCAGAAATCAACTTGCTAAGAGACAAGCAACATTTGCTTATCTAAATATAAGGAGATAGAGGTCTTCAAAAACCTCAAGAGATCTGCAGAATATGGGATTCAAAGATTTTCTTAAGATTTTTTTTTTTTATATTGAGACATGTCAGCTCCTGACAGCACCCCTATTTACTCCAAGTAGAAGATGAGCATCAAAGAATCTCCAATTGGAGATGGTTGAATTAGTGGCAAGCCTATCTCTTGGCAAGAAAAATCCCTTGCTTCAACTGTAGACAGAATGCTGTCCAAACAGGACAAATACAGGTTCCAAATACGTATGGACTGGACATTGGGAGTGTATGCTAAGCCTTATAATTCTCATGATTGTGGCCTAATTATTTCTGTTGTTTTGTATTGTATTTGTTGTTATAAGAGAAAGAGCCATTTGTTGGACTGAAAGGGGGGGCTGTTGGGAGGGCAGATATACCTTAAACTTAAAAAAAAAGGAAGTGGATGGGGGTGGGTTAAGGGGAAAGAGGGTGGACCAGAGGGGGGAGTAGGGAGGGGATTTCAATTGAGATGTAACTTGAAGAAAAAAAAAAAACCTCAGTTTGTGGTGTTCAGTCATAAGAACAGAAAATTACCTCAGTAGATTCAGGAACTGTGTTGAATGCCTGACGTCTGGTTGCTATCTAGAGGTAGGATGTAATTTTGGAGCAAGCCTTAAGACTGCCACAGGCTGCCTGTGAGGCTCCCAGTGTTACTGCCCTCTGGGTTCAATCTTATGTTGCAAAGTGTGAAAGGTTTGAGAGAGAAGGAATAGATCCATGGCCTGAGAACGACCAGAAGTAAGGATAAGCTCATTAGCATATCATACCATTTAGAGAGCTGAAATATAATTATGAAATGCTGTAGGGCATTTCCTTAATTAGTGGTTGTTGGGGGAGAGCCCAGCCCATTGTGAGTGGGTTCTGGGTTCTATTAGAAAGCAGGCTGAGCAAGCCATGGTAAGCAAGCCTGTAGGCAGCGCCCCTCCATGGCCTCTGCATCAGCTCCTGCCTCCAGGTTCCTGCCCTGCTCTAGTTCGTGTCCTGACGTCCTCCAGTGATGAAGTATGGTCTGGAAGTCTAAGCTAAATAACCCTTTCCTCCCGAACATGCCTTTGCTCATGATGCTCAATCACGCCCATAGAAATCGTAACTAGGATTAAACACTGAGGAAACTGAGCTGTCCCCTCTTTATATACTCTCCCAAATATCAAATGTCCCGCAGACCCCTCCAGTCTATTACAACTGTTGAGCAGAGGCCACTGAGAGACTGAATCCAAGAGCTCTTCTGACCTGTTTGCCCTGTTGGCCTTATTTCTTGAGGCTTTTTTGAGACACCGTACACTGAAGGTTTTATCCTCCTAAGGAGGCAGCTGGAGATAAAACTTAAGGATGTGAAGGACTTATAAGTCCCTGACTGGCACCTACTCTTCTACTTTCTGGTGTCAACGGGAAGAGCCTGAGGCATCTGTAACTGTCAGGGGTCACTAGAGCAACTGTGAGGGCCTTTCTGCATGGAGATGTTTGTAGCCCCAGGCAGTGAACCGGTGTGGAGTCCTGCCTGATTTTTACTTCCTTGGTATGGAGGTTTTCCAAGTTTTGGGAATCTTAAATATCTGGGTGCAGAATTTCTAGAAGACTGTCTTGGGCATGGTGAGGGATGTGACTAACTTTATATAGAAAAGCATTTATTGTGTGGGTCCTGTAGACCACAGAGCCATGTCCCATAATCACCCTGCTCAAGAGCTGTTCATAAAAATGAGGCACAAAATGGAAGGCTACAGCAGTGTTTCTCAGTCTGTGGGTCACGACCCCTTTGGCGTCAAATGACCCTTTCACAGGGGTCACCAAGGACTATAGGAAAACACAATTCACAACAGTAGCAAAATTACAGTTACAAAGTAACAACAAAAATAATTCTATGGTGGTGGGTCACTACAACAAAAGGGAATGTATTAAAGGATCCCAGAGTTAGGAAGATTACGAACCACCTGGGCTACAAGGTTCTCCAGTAGGCTCCAGCCGGAAGCAGCGTTCTGTAATACAGTCTCTGTCCTCTGGGAGTTCAGTGTTCTAAGTCTCACCTTGGACTTGGGCATCCCTGGCTGTTCTGGGCTGGCACCTGTTTTCTGTGTTTACCTAACAGCATAGGAAGATATTGCTCAAACCTGGGAAGGTTTTGTAGAGGAGCAGGGACTTTCCCATTGTTTTGTTTTATGGCAGGGTCTCACAATGTATGTAGCTCAGGCTCAACTCAAGTCGAAGCAAACCCCCTGCCTCAGCTCTCCAACTGCTAGAAGCACATCTGTGTGCAACCATGGCCAGCTTTCAAATTTGCTTTTTCAGTAGTTTTATATGAAACCATCCAAATTAAGTCGCAGGTTGATTTTTAGTGATATTACTAAAATAAGCTTTAACCTTTACAGCATCTAATATTAACTGAAAACCAAATTAACATGTAGCCTCTCAAGCACAGCCAGCTCCATTAATTTCTATGATACCAAAACAAACAATCTCAATCCAGGACCCAAATGCCTATTGCAGATCACCTTAAGCTTCTGATTATATTTTTGTGTTTTCTTTTTTAATAGACAAATACTGTAGTTTTATGGGAAGTGTTTACTGCAGTCCAGCATCCAGTGTTCTGCCTTGGCTAAACACTGATAGCGCAATGCCTCCACCATTTCTTAAGCAGAAGTTCAGTGACTGTAAAAGGTATATGCATATGTGCATGATCATGGTATAAACACATGTGCAGAGCTGTGCACACGGGTGTGTGTGTACTAAGAGACTGTCTTGACCTGTCCTGCGCCTCGTTTCCTGTTTGATACATTGATGAGGTTTTGAAAGTTTATCTTGTCAAAGAAGCAGCAGAGATAAGACTTGAGAGTTGTACAATGGACTTGAGTTCCTAACTGGGACATCCAAGTCCCTTAATGTCTCCCAGGGGCATTCAGTGTCAGAGAGAACCCATCATATGTGTGGCTGACAGTAGTCCTTACAAGGGCTGTGATACACACACACACACACACACACACACACACACACATACACACACACATACACACACATACACACACACACACACACATACACACACACACACACACACACACACACACACCTGTCACATGGGGAGGCAATGAACAGTGTAATGCTTATGAATCTGTTGCCTTAAGAGATCATTAAGCAACCCTGTGTCCAATTAGCTGATTCAGAGTTAACTGTCTACAGGGAAGGAGTCCCTGTAGCAAGTAGACAAACCCACCCTACCTTTCAACTTAGAGTTGAAAGTATCAAACTTTTTGCTGGATTCATCAAGGATCTTAAGAGAGGGCTGGGGGAGAAATAATCTGTCAATCAAAAAGATGCTTTTCTTCAGCTTCCCAGAGCACCTGTAGGCTCTGTCTGGTGTGTTTCAAGGATGAACCGAGGGGCTTCACACTTACCCTCCATCAGTTTGATCCTGAAGTAGGCAATCAGGAGGAGAAGCAGGAAAGTCACAGGCAGGAAGATCCCCAGGACTAGGAATGGGCCGGGGAGTTCCTGCAAGAAGACTGACAGCACAGATCTCATGGCCCCACACAGCCGGGGCTGGTGCAGGGATCCTCGCTCAGGACAGGACACTTGACCCTGCTCTGTAGTAGTCCTTTCCTGGAGTTCCGGCCTTTGCTCAGCACTTCTCCATGAAACCTGCTGTGGACTTTGCTCTAGCTTGTTAGTGGGGTGAAATCTGGAGTCCTGTTCGTAGGTTACTCTGTAACTCAGCTATAGGGTGTAGAAGAACAGAAGAGGAAATCTCTCAAGCTATCCTGGAGATGATCCTTTGTCTGGGAGGAGTTGGGATGATCCTGATTAGCTGAGATTAAGTATCTGACATCAAACAAGTCCCCTTCTTACTATGTGTTCTTCCTATGTAGTCCTAGAGCCAGAAAGAATGTTTACTTTTTTCTAAATTTCAGAGCTAAGAATGACGTGTCATGCTAATGTACATAGTTAATGTAACAGACACTGAGAGATGAAGAACATGCTTCCCACATGTGAAAACTACCTGGTTGGTGCCGCTCTGAGGACCTCTCTGGAGGGTGCATTGATTTATTTGTTCATTTAACAATCACTTACTTCTGCTAGAACCTAACCTTTGATCTGGAAGTTGGTTATACAAAGCAGAGGTCACGGCCCCTCCCCTGTCAAGTCTAGGAAGACACAGACAGTAGTCACATGTGAGTGCTGGGGCCTTTTCCTGGATGCTGTAGCTCATGTTCAGGACTGTTGTCTGTTCACACTTGCCTCGGTCCTGAATGTGGGAAGCATAGATCTTATGACAACTCCAGACTTCCAGGATGAAAAGGGGCAATAAACTGGCAAATGTCAACGTTCACACCGACTTACCATGATTGAGTTGCCTTGTACCGGTTTAATGGGAGATTTCCAAAGATGCTGGACTGCTAAGGCCAACTAAAGGACTCATTTCTTGATTTAAAAGTTAGAAGGAGATTGGCAGCCACATTCAGGGCTTCATTCCTGGCTTGTGCTCTCTGTCCCACCCCATAGGCTGCCCATATGGTGGGCAGCTCATGGAGTCCACCATAAAGGAGTTCTATCAGCACCATCTACATTCTTCTGCTGTGACCTTGTGTGGCTATGCAGTCAGTCTCAGCCTTGAAATCTGCATCCTCACAAAAAATTCAACTGGACAGTGTGAGTATGGGGCTTGCCTGGCATCCCCAGGTCGATGACAAAGTCAGAAGGAGGGCCTTGAACACCAGTGTTGAGCCTACACTCACTATTTCCTTCCCTTGTCCCACTCCACGGAGAGGTGTTGCTGCTATGATTCTTGCAAGCTTTCTGTGGAGATGGCTCTTTGCTGCTCTTTCAGGTGGGCCAGGGTGCTAATTTGTAGAGTGGCAATCCTCAAAGAACCCACGTGAGCTGGAGACATACAGGTTCGGCCTTAGGCAGCTGCTGGGACAACTGTTCTGTCTTCATTCCATTCAGCAAGACTTGCCTGGATGCCTTAGACTTAGCTGAATGCCGAGACGAGGCATATCCGAGTGAGTGACAACACTCACTGTTAGCCCCAGATCCACATGGAAGCAAAACTCTGGGGTGAGACTGACTGATTCCAAGGACGGAAGTTGACTGAGTTCATGCAAAATATAACATTGTCTAAAGTCTGAATAGCTGACGCAGCCAAGGTCAGATAAACACAAGCCAGAATCCTGGCAGGTCTGTGGAAGAAAGATAGAGCGTGTTAGGAGTTTAAAGTTGGGGAAGAAAGTATCAGAGCTTACAGGCTCTTGAAAGCCCTCCTCAGGATAACAATGCTATTTGGACAAGGGAGACCCACCAAAGGTCTTTGATTGTAGAGTTGCCTGGACTTAGGAAGTCATGGATAACTCTTTAAGGAACAGATGGAGAGTTGGCTTAGTATGTCTCAACGTGGAATCAAAATGCAACGGGTGTGAGCTAGAAGACAGCAGAGAGGGAGTGAGGGGGACAGAGAGATAAGGAGAATCCTCAGTGAGGAATTGGGTGGGTGGAGGTAGATGGCACCATTGCCTCTAACAATCATGGCACCTACTCTATGTCTGGCTGAACACAAACAACCTGTGTTTATGATCTCTTTTAATTTTCATGGTGGACTTATGAAGAAGAACATCGTTTTACAGATGAAGCATGGGGGGCGAGCAAAAGCCTTGCCTGTGGCACACCCCTGGTAAATTCCAAAGGAAAGGATTCCATCCAGAGAACATGTCCTCATTTATAATGTCATGGCTGGCTCATATGATGGTGGTGGACAGGAGATGGCATTCATATAAACATAGACCTGGCCCCAGGCAAAGTGGTAGGTTTGGGTGGGGAAGATATGCAGAGTTGTGTAGGTGTTATATTTAAGTGGTGAAGAATCAGCTGGCTCTAGTCAGCTGGGGACCAGGTAGAAATATGGGGTTCAAGACAGAGGACCAGACTCAAAATTTGCCATCTTGAAAGCAGCACATTCTTTACCAGGCTTCTTAAAATGGGGAACAACTATTAGTATAACTAGAAAAATCCACATTGGTGGAGGTAGAAGAGCTCATCACATGGGGAATTAAACTGTCCTGTTGGTTTCCTTGGAGACAAACGCTCCCTCTGTTGACTTACGTGATATAAGGCACAAACAATTTACAGAAGTGTTATTTAGGATAAACTTCCTGACTCCTGCCATGCTGTCTCCTACAGTAGACTCTTAGTAACAGCTGGCCA
Source organism: Lophiomys imhausi (assembly GCA_907164525.1). NCBI lineage: Eukaryota > Metazoa > Chordata > Mammalia > Rodentia > Muridae > Lophiomys > Lophiomys imhausi. Next base: position 86,690 of record CAJQZJ010000733.1, on the reverse strand, counting down.
AGGGTCTCTGTAGCTAGCTCTGACCTATGGAAGCAAAAGCCAAAGCCACCAGTCATCTGACTTGGCTTCTCCCTGAGTTTGAGCCATCAATAGTGACTCATAGAAGTGACATGCTGGAGAGCAAGGAAAGTTCCCAAGTTCATCAGCAGACGGTGCCAGAGCGCTGTGGACATCAGACTATGTACCGCCACATAGCCAATTCCAAAAGCAGGAGCAGAAGCAAAGCTAAGGAATATTCGATGAAGTGGTTGGGTTTCATTACGTGGGTGACACTTTGTTGAAATGGAAATTCTCTCACAATGTCAATGTTAAGTCTGCTTGTACTAGGAGGAGAGCCTGTATTTCTTTCTGTGGCTCTTGTTAACTGGCCCTCTGAACTTTGCTTATCAGCCTATGCCAATATAAGTAGTATCACTTGACAGCACTCCCACAGTACAAGCAAAATTAAGGACTCTGAAATAAGGAGGGTGTTAGGTTACAAGTAATAAAATGATCTCTGCTTTGTGGACTTGGAAAAAAGCCCCACAGGCCTTTGCCATGCATATTTGAAGGTAATAAATATTTATTCTGGGTTTGGCCACTGCAAACATTTAAGGACAAGACAAGGTCCCTGTCCGTGCTGCACATTGCAACAGACTAACAGTTAATAAACAACAGAGGATTGCCCAGGAGTCACACGGTCTCAAGCCCAGTCTCAACCCTGCACACACAGTAACTTGTTTCATTCTTATCATAGTGCTTTTGAAGTAGAAACTATATTTTGTGTGTATGTGTGCGTGCTGTGTGCAGTGCATGATCATATGTATTGGTGTATGTAGAGGCCACATAGGAGTTGTCCTTACACACCATCCACATCTCTTTATCTGTCTTTCTGTGTCTGTCTGTCTATTATCTATGTATCATCTATCTTGATATCTAGATATCTATCAATCTATTTATGTCTCTATTATCTATCATCTATCCATCTAGATATCTATCAATCTTATCTACCTATTAATCACAGCTATCTATCAATCATCTATATATCAACCATTTATCTATCATCTATCTATTATCTATTTTGTATCTATCAATCATTTATCTGTCTATCATTTATTTTTGAGACAGGTTCTCCTATTGTCCTGTAATGCATTAATTAAGATAGGTGGGCTGGCCGCCAAATCTCAGAGATGCACTGCTCTCTGCCTCCCTAGCTCTGGGATCAGAAGCATATACTACCACATCTAGATTTTTAAAAATGGTATCTAGTGATTGACTTCAGGTTCTCATGCTCACACACCAAGCACTTTACCAGCCAAATCATCCCCGCAGCCCCTGAAATAGTATCCATTTCTATCACTACTGTTTAGAGATGGAGAAACTCATGGAGTTTCCATAATGAGGATTGTGGCATGAGGAGGCAGCAGAATCTGGGTTTGAATCCATAACCCAATAGAGACCCTGCATATTCTACTGCCTTTTAACCTGCTGGAGAAACACATATAATGTTGAATAGTATATATTTTTTCTGCTCTAGGGGATGAAAATGTAATTAGAAGTATTAGATTTAGATGGAACTGTCAGAGAAGGTATATTAACATCCTAAGAAATAAGTCATTATGGTGTTACTCAGTATGGGGTGTGCCTATTGCTCATCAAAGACACACACATAAGCAGGAGCTTCTAGGCTCCTCTCTTCCCTAGCTGGCACCTGCTTGTCTCAGCACCCTTAGAGTGGGAAAGTTGCAGGCAGTCTGCTGTAGTCTGATCCCACAATCAGAAAGAAGATGGTGTCACAGTCCCGGGATCTTCATCAAGCACAGATCTTTCCTCTGAACCAACAATGTGAGTACCTTGGTGTCTTAGTTAGGATTTCATTGCTGTGAAGAGATGCAGAAGGGGACTGTGTTCCATACTGGACGGAGCTTGAGCATATATATGACTTCAAAATCTGCCTACAGTGACACACTTCCTCCAACAAGGTCACATCTGCTAATAGTGCCACTCCTTATGGCAAGAATTTAAACACATGAGTCTATGGGGGCCATTCCTATTCAAACCACTGCACTTGGCGTGGTGGTTAATCGAGTCAAGTGTGATGACTATGGATACTGTGTCCATCTGAAGCAGGAGTTTCTTCCTGTTGGAGACTTTAAAAGCCAGTATCCCACAGAAGTCAACTCACCAGCCATTTTTCCCCCTCTCCCACACTGGTGACGTGTTCTTCAGAACTGAATGTTAAAGGCTGTCACTTTCACTGGTCTCTTGAGTTTATTACTAGAGAGTGAAGAAGGTCTTATTCCATACAGGATTAATCTGTACAGCCTCTGTGACAAGATGCCAAAGACTGGTCAGCTTGATAAACAGGGATTTTTTTTTTTTCATGGTTCTGATGACTGGAATCTGCGTTTGGGATCCATGTAGTATTGTTTCCTGGTGAGGCTTCCCTCCTTGGCTCACTGACCACCAGTGCGTCCACACCGGCTTGACTCATTTGTGCATGTGTGCCTGGTGCTCTGTGTATATGTGCCTGGTGCTTTCTGCATGTGTGCCTGGTCTTTGAAGAACACCTACCCTGCTGGATTGTAGCTTTTAGGACCCCACAGAGCATTAATTACACCCATTAAAAGTCCTATCTCCAAATATAGTCACTTAGGGAACCAGAAACTTAACATATACATTGTGGGCAGAGACAAGTTGGTCCATAACAGAGAGAAATTTAAGCATCAGCCCTCTTTCTTTTTATGTGGGTCTTCTCAAGACCCAGGGAGTTCTACTGGGATATATACACATAATCATAAATTCAAGAAATAATTTAAGCTTTAATTGTTTATTTTTGTATTTATTATTGTGTGTAGAGGGGAATGCACATGCGCAGAGGTGAGGTTAGAGGACAAGTTCCTGCAGTTGGTTGGTTCTCTCCTTCTACCTGTAGGTTGTAGGGATCCAATTCATGATGCTAGGCCTGTGCTCACAGTGCCTTCATGCTCTGAGCTCTCTTGCCATCCCATGGGTCCTTTAAAAACTATTCTTAGATTTATCTATTTTATTTCATATGTATGAGTGTTTTGCCTGTATGTACACATGTGCGCCACATGGGTGTCTGGTGCCTAGGGATGGTGTGCAGTTGTCCAATAAACAGAGTAGTCCTGGATAAAGAGCCCTTGGAACTGGAGTTTGGATGGTTGTGAGCCACCATGTGGGTGCTGGGAAGTGAAGCCATGTCCTCTCTCTGCAAGTGCAACCAGTGCTCCTAACCACTGAGCCATCTCTCCAGCCTCCCCCTTCCCATAGATTTTTAAAGTTTACCAGAAAAAAAGAGAAAGGTTTATCAGTTGCAACTAGTTATTATCCTGTCTCCTTTCACACAAATGCCCCCATTTGGAGATTGGTGTGAGGGGAAGATGTGTGAGAGGCATTCCATCTTCTAGTTAGTGCAGTTTCCCTGTGGCTTGTGGTCATTTTTTGTGACGCACTACATGGTACTTAACTGTCCTGATGCTGGAATGTTTTCCAGAAACACTCCTGCCACCAACTGTCTGACCCCTGGGTTGTGACTAAGTAGGACAAAAGGTTATATTGTGTTGAATTTGTCCTCTGCAACTGACTTCTAAAGTAGGCAGAAAACAGGACAGGAGTATATTCTAAATGTATGGAGTTAGAAATAACTCTGGAAAACACCCCTAAGCACTATATGTGTAAAACACTAAGTAGACTGTTGGATTCTCATTGACACTCAGATTGAAAGTTCTCTCTTGTGTAAGCAATTATCAGCAGTATATATTTTTGTGTAAACTGTATAAAATAGACATTTGTTAGCAGTCACATATTTGGGGACAGAAAGTGGCAGCTATCGTACTACACCAATGAGGTCATCTTTGTATGATGCTACATGGTTTATAGACAGACAACAAGCCTCTGGATCACATATATACTCGTGAACATATGCAGTGAACAGGGTGGTCCTAGATAAATAGCATGAGGAATTTCCACTGGATGGGATGTGACCCTGAGAAAATAAGCATTTGAGTATGCAAAGCTATCATAAGGTCTTAGTGGACAAATGTTTTCCACTTCTTGTCTTTTTGAAGGAAAAGAAATCCAGTTGAGACAGATAGTTCAAGGTAAAGTTTATTTAGCAAAGCAAAGGAGAGTACAGCACAGTGAGTTCTGGGTTTTTGTTTTTTGATTTTATCTTAAGGATAAGATCTGACTTCGTATCCTGGGCTGCCTTAGAACTTGCTAAGTAGCTTTGGCTGGCCTTGAACTCACCATACAGACTAGGCTGGCTTGGAACTCACAAAGATCTGCCTGCCTCTACCTCCCCAGTGCTGGAATTAGAGGCCTTTACCACTATGATGACTAATATTTATTTTCAATTATAGATATGTCTGTGTGTGTCTTTGTGGGGATATGTGAACATGAATGCAGGCACCCATATAGGCTAGAAGAGTGTATTGGGTCCCTCTTCTTTGAGTTAGAAGTGGTTGCAAGCCGCCTGATGTGGGTTCTGGGAACTGAACTCAGGACTTCTGTAAGAATAAGGTGCACTCTTAGCTATTGAGGCATCTCTTCTCCCCTATGTTGTGGATTTTAAGGAATTTTTATAGGCTTGGTGGCATATTCATTAGGTTAATGTGACCCTTTTTCTCTCAAATCATGGTGGACTGGCCATGGTAGAATATAGGGATTTGTGGATACAGAATTTCTAACAAGCTCTATTTTAAACAACTTATAATATATGTTACATTACATTACATTATATTATATATTATATTATATTATATTTATTATATATTTCTCTCGTGTAAGAGAGAATATATACTGTGAACGAGAGAACTTAGAACTTTCAATCTGAGTATCAATAATATTGTTTTCTTCTTAGGGTATTTCTTCCAAAGATCATCTTGAAAAGTCTCTGGGGGTGGGGCAGGACCCATATCAAACCACAAATGCAAATGGTTATGATGAAGCCTTTGGGGGATTCAGGTTTTCTGGTAGTGCTCACACATGGTACGCTTGTTAGCTTCTGCTGTTTCAACAAGAGCCTAACCATAACATCATGGATGTTTAATCATAAAGGGTCAGGAGACACAGCCCACCACGCACCTTGGTTCCCTGGTGTCCCATTCCTTGCCAAGTCAATAATAAAAGTTCAGTGGGTTACTATAAGAATTAACGATAACAGCTACAGAGTTCAACACAATACACAGCAATTTAAAAACAAATGTAATTCCTCTTTTAGATTAATTTTATATGTTTTTTCAAGATTACTGGTTCTATAAAACCTCGAATGTAATGAAAAGGAAATTCCCCAGTGAAAGCCAGAAAAATGCTGAGGGACTGTAAGAGGCCTCAGGACGGATAAAAAATTGTTGGGTTGTTGCATTTTTAAAATGGTAATTTGAGGACCTGGAAAGATGGCTCAGTGGTTAGGAGCACTCAGATTTGATTCCCTGTGCCCACATAGAAGTGCAAAACCATCTTTAAGTCCAGTTCTAGGGTATCCAATGCCCTCTCTAGCTTCCAGAGCCATCAGACATGCAGATGATGTATATATACAAACATTCAAGCAAAACACCCATGCACATACAGCAAAATAAAAAATAATAAAAATTTGTAATTTGTAGTTAGATATAATAGCCCATACAATCATAGATCTCTGAAAGCTGGGGCAAGAAGATTGTGAGTTTAAGCTCAGTCAGATTTGTATACTGAATCCCCATGTCAAGAAAACAAAGCCTAAATAAATAAAATAATAATTTTTTGTTCTTTCTTGGTCTAGGCAAGTATTCACTTTTGCTTTTGCAATTTTGTTTTATAATCTTGTTTCATCTTTTTAAAAAAAATCATCTACCTTCAAATGTATAAGCTTCAAATGTCCAAAAACTGGGTCTGTTAAAATTAAAAACGGAATATTGCTTGAAGACTAAATCCTGGCAGAAAAATACCAGAGGACTTTGCAACTCATTTTGTGAGCTCTAAACCTGCTAATTTTGCTTCCTTTTTTAAATGACTTTGGGATGATGCTGACCTCCTCTAGTTGGTCTCTCTGGCTACTCAGAGCGTCTAGAAGTAATTTTAATATAGTATACCCGGTCAAGAGGCTCCATGTTAAAGGAGGATGGCAACAACAAACTAGATACCCCATGGCTTATGTTGGAGAGAAGCTTTGCCAGAGAAAGAATTAAATTAATTTAGGTAACACCAACTATTTGGTATCTTAGTTTTTAACCCAGAGATATGATGGTTAATTTTAGATGGATGTAGAATCACCTAGGGAATTGGTGAGGCACCTCATGGCTGTGTGTCTGTGGGGACATTTCTGGATGGTATTAACGGAGGCGACACAATCCACTCTGACTGCGGGCAGCACCCTCCCGTGGGCTGTGTGCTTTAACTGTCCTTTTGGCGGAGGCTGACATGCTCCGCCCTGCTCTCTGGCTGTGATGGAGTGACTCCTAGATTGTGAGCCAAGAGGAATCTTTTCTCACGGGAAGCTGCCCATGTCAGGGGTTCCATCTCAGCAGTAAGAAAGGTGCAAGGGCCAGACTCTTCAATGCAGTGTTATTCTTAAAAGCACATCACTGTTAAAATAACTCAACACGATGCCCTTGTGTGTAATCAGAAACATAAATCTGCCGGGCAGTGGTGACGCACGCCTTTAACCCCAGCACTTGGGGGGCAGAGGCAGGCGGATCTTTGCGAGTTCGAGGCCAGCCTGGTCTACAAATTGAGTCCAGGACAGCCAGGGCTACACAGAGAAACCCTGTCTCGAAAAACCAAAAAAAAAAAAAAAGAAACATAAATCAAAAATGTGCATTTGGACAGACAGAATCTTATTTCACGTTCCTTTTAGATAAAAATCCCTGCTGCTTTTATAATTCTCCTGTAGTGTTTCCACAGAGCTCTGTTAGGACCAAGTGTTTGCGAATGTCCCATGTGACTACTGGCTTTCTTGAACAGCGCTCTGTCCCATGGGTACAGTTTAGAGGTTCCTTGCTACCATGTAGCTTCCTTCTCTCATTAGCAGGGGAAGTATAATATGAAAATTTGTATTAATCTCCTGAGTAATCTACCAGGCCGTCTCCAGAATTTTGCTGAGGTAATAACAGAAAAATAACAGCTGTTGGTCTAAAGAAAGTTGGAGCCCGTTTGGATTGCCCAGGAGGGCAACGGGGAGATGAATGCATGCTGCCGCTTGTTCAAGTTTAATTCGATTTGCGCTAAGATAGCTTCAATGTAGATCTCCTCTTGCCATTCACTCCCTTTGAATGCTGATTAATTTACTCTCATTTCACCCCAGATGCTGCCAGGCAGTAATGAGTTGTAGCCATCTGGAAGTCCTATTTTATCTTCCCCAGTTGCCTAAATTGCCACAGAAACAGAGACGCTCTTTTCACCAGCTTCAATCCAGTCTCGCAGAGTCCCTGGTCCTCCTCTTGGGGACCGGCGGCGGGGCAGATGTCTGTCTGTCCAGACCCTGGATCCCTGAGCCAGCTTCCAGGTTTTTGTGTTGTATCTAAGGAGCAAAAGGCTCTTCTGTTTCAGAATTGGAACTGATGGCTGACAGAGCCTGTGTGTCAGAATTAACAGCTCCACTGCGTAAAAAGAGCTTTGCAAAGTATGGCCACTTGTGGTATTTATAGATGTACATTAACAGAAAGCACACAGAGACAAAGCTCTTAAAGGCACATAAAACAACATTGCTAATATTTCCCTAACTTTTAAAACAGGAAACCATCTTAGTAATTGCAGCATTTTTCCTTCATAATACTCTCAGAGCAATTAAATGTATTTCTCCACATGTAAGAGAATAATAGAACTGATGTAAAAGCTCATTTTATTTCAAGGATAATGTTTTCTAAAATTCAGCTTTATTGAGGTATAGCTTCCATACAGTAAAAACACACATTTGTTTTTCTCTGTTTGAGCCTTGGCACATTTATACACTCATGAAATCACCACTTGAATGAAAATATCATGCTTTTATCATCCCCCTCAAATTATCTCTGTGTCCAGGTGAAGGACAGTCCCTCTCAGATAATCTTCACCACCACCAGCATCAGGATAATGCCAATATTCCACCAATAAATTGATCCATTGTACAATTTCATACAAATGGTGTCTTTACAGATTTTAGGCTTTTGGCTGACTTTTGCTTAGCACAATTCATCCCTGTTGTTACATTTTTCAGTAATTCCTGTTTTTGTCTGAGTAGAGTTTCACTCATGTAGAGTCTGTATCCCTGTGGAGATGCCATATCTGTCCACACTCCTGAATGGTATTTGATTTCCTGCTGTCTTAGTCACTGTGGACAGATATTTGTGTGATCGTGTATTTTAATTTCTCCTGAGTAAATACTTTGTGGTGGAATCACTAGCATTCTGATAAGTGTATCTTTAACCTTATGGGAAATGGCCACATGGCTTTCCAAACTGACTCTTCAATTAACAGTCTCAGAGCAATGTATGAGGCTTCTAGTTGCTCTCGGACCTGACACCTGATATCCTTATCTTTTCAAGATTATATCTGTGCTGGAATGTGTAATGACATTTCATTATCTAATTTGAATGTCCCTACATTTAACAATAGATTTTATTAGCATTTAGGCACATTGGAAGGTCGATAGATCAGATGGCTGCCATTAAAAAGTCAGTCTGTTATACTCATTGTTCAACCATGAGCACAGTGCACACACAAAGCATCAGACCATGGATCCCAACCACCTCCTGGACCGACTCTGAATTGCTTATTCTGCTGTAATCTTAGGCACTTAACTAGCCCAGAAGACCAATCCTTCTGAAGTCAGCAAGGACCCAACTTGTCAAACCATCAGCCAGACAGAACAAATAGAGACAACTAATGTACTCAACCCACAACAGACACCTGTTGATGTATAGACTACTATAACAGACAACTGTTGATGTACAGACTGTAACAGACACCTGTTGATGTATAGACTAACAGACACCTGTTGATGTACAGACTGTAACAGACACCTGTTGATG
>CAJQZJ010000733.1:57773-77690 GCA_907164525.1 Lophiomys imhausi | reverse complement strand
TAACAGACACCTGTTGATGTACAGACTGTAACAGACACCTGTTGATGTATAGACTGGCCATTCATAGAATTCCTCTTCTAAAATATTCAAATATTGTATCCATCTTTTCCCCAAGTTTTCTTCTTGAGTTTGGCCAATTAAATTATTATGTATTCTGGACACAAATCTTTTGTCAGATATTTGTTTTATACATAATCTCTCCCATTCATTAGTGTGTTTTTCATTTTCTTAATAATGTATTTCAAACAAGTTTTAAATTTTGATAAAGTATCATTTACCAGTTTTCTTTCTTTTATTGATGTTTTGGATATTTTAAATGGGAAATGTTTGCCTAACCATTTATCATAAAGACCTTTTAATTTTTCTAGATGTATAATAACATTAAGTACACTAAATTTAGTGATCCTTTTTAAGTTAGAATTTTGTACAACCTGAATCAAGGGCCAATCCCCTACCCCGCCTAATAACATCAGTTGAAAACTCTTTTCCAGACTGAACCAAACTGGCATTTTCATGTCACTGGAAATCAGTTGAACATTTACATATGGATTGATTTCTGATATTGGTATCATTCTTGTTCAGCTCATGTATAGGAGGTCATTTTTGTGAGGCTTTATTGGTGTAGCTTCTGATATGATTAGGGACACAATTTCGCAGCAAACTCCCTGATCCTCTGGCAAAATGATTTTGTGTGTGAATGTGGCTGAGCCTGTCCCAAGGCACACTTGTGGAGGTAAGAGGACAATTTGGGGGGGGGGATTCAGTTCTCTTGTTCTATCTCATTTGGGGACAGGGTCTCTTGTGATTTCTGCCATTGTGCCACACTGAATATGAGCTTCTAGCCAGTTCTCTTGTACCTATAGCCTATCTTGTGGTACAAGTGCTGCTCGGATTACAGAGGTGAGCTGTGGCATCTTGCTGTTTTGTGAAGGTTCTGGGGACCAAACTCTGGTTGCCAGGGTTGTGCAGCAAGCACTTTTCCCACTGAGTCATCTTGCTACTACATAATGTTTTAAAAATATGTTAGTCTTATATCTTGAGACCTTTATAAACATGTTTGTTGTTGTTTTTTTTTAAAGTTAATTCTCTGGTTAGTATAGAAGTAATGAATTTCATTGTGATATTCTCACACACAAATATATACGTATATGAATACACACATATTGACACACACACATACACACACACACACACACACACACACACACACACTGTGTACTCATTCAACATTCCCCTTACTGCTCTCCCCCATTCTCTCCTTGCTGGTCACTTTACTTCCCATGAATAAGTCTTACTTCTGATATCTAGTATGTATGTATGTATGCAGCTGTCATCTATCAATTATCTATCTACCTATCTTTCATTACTTTTTCTTGTTACCACTTCTCCCTTTAGATAACTTCCCTCCTGTCTCATAATCGTCATTATATTTTCATGTTCTATGTGTGTGTATTTAAATCTATATCCCATAAATAAGAAAAATGTATGGTATGATATTTGACGCTGAGTCTGGCTTACCTTACTTAACAATAATCATCAGTTCTGTTTATGTTCCTGAAAAGGTCACGGTTTCACTTTTATTTATAGCGGAATAAAATTCATCGTGCATATATATCACGTTGGCTTCACCTCTTATCTGTTGTGGACCTCTAGGTTGGTTCCTTACCTTGGCTAGTGTGATGGGCACAGCAGCAATAATGGAAGGACACATATCCTGTTGTGCATTGACTTTGGCTCCGTTCAGTGCATACTCAGGAGTGGTGCATCTAGATCATATACGGCTCTCTTAAATTTTTGAAGGACTCCTCATACTGTTTTTCACCATAACTGTTCAAACTTATCTTCCCACCATCATTGTAGAAGAGCTTTTCTTTCTCCACATACTTGCTAGTACTTGCTGCTGCACATTTTCTTGACAGGAGACAGAATTAGTAAACTCCTCAGTTTACTCTGTGTGCCCCACAGATTCCATTTACTGAGCATGCTGTGATGGAAAAGCTTTAAGATTTGAGGTGTCTGTCATATCTCTAACTTTTGTTTTGAGCTCAAATGTCTCCAAACCTTTCTCTGACAGCCTGGGGCTTTCCTTTGTTTGTTTGTTTGTAACCATTTCGTTCTATGTCACATGCACTTCTATGACAGAAATATTAGAGTTTTAAAACAAGTTTCTGTCCAAGGTTTTCACTGGTAAATGGAAGAGGCTGGTTTTATTAATTAATCTCCCTTTGTTCTTCCTATTATCAAATTGAGAACTTCTAATTATCAGTATCTGTATAGATATGCAATACATTTTGGCAGACCATTTTTGAAGGCATCTAAGCTCAGTACTGTACCTGGGCAGGCCATTTGGAATTTAATATTTAAATTGAGATATGTCAAGTTAAGGCACAGACTGCTTTCTAACTCTGTGTCTCCGAGAATGCCACAGAATTTAATATTTAAAAGTGATCTGTAGGCTGAAATATTTTCTATCATATGGAAAAAATATATTCTGTTAAAGAATGTTTTCAGATTTTTCCATAAGTCAGTTGATGGAGGAGATAACATAGACTCTGTATTTGGCATTTCATTAGTTATGGTAGTACTTGAAAGCATTTCATGTTCCTAATATTTTTCACGCTTGATTTTGCTCTTTAGAGAAATGAATTTGAATTTCTTTTTCTACATTAGGGATGTACATTTTAGAAATAGAATGTCTTGTTTATGATGCTTTTTCTGGCTATACTATTTCAGTTTTGAAACCCAGAGATTTTATTAAGTTTATATTATTTTCCCACAGAAGTAAATAAACAGGTTGGATGGAAAAATGAATTGCAAGAGGGACAATGTGGGGCAGAATTTTAAATGGTAAGTGATATTATTGTCTGCATAAGGAAAAATTCAGCCATATAATGTGTAGCTTTACAAGTTTTTGATTGTTTTAATATTAACATGGCTAGATTTAAATGGATCTTACATACACACAGAGAATACTTTGTTAACATCAGCAGCACTCAAATTCTTCCCAAGTAAAAGGGGAACATTCTCTAGGTTGGGTTTTGTAAGACAGTTATCATAGAAACGGTGACTTTTAACCTTTATGGGATAAAGTTAGAAAGCAATAATAGAAGTAAAATCAAAAAAGTCACAACATTGTGGAAATTAATAACACATTTTTAAGTGAACAGTGGATCAAAAAGAACCCACAAGGGAAATTAGAAAATACTGAGAGATAAGGAAAAAATGAAAATATAATATACCAAGACTTAGGAAACTAGAGCAAGCAGTGCTTACGGGATCTGTAGCTGTAAACAAATTAAAAAAACAAGGCATATCCCAAGACATTATCCTAACAATAACATAAAAGAGGAATAAGACAAACTCACAGTGAGCAGGAGGAAGGAAACAATAAAGATTAGGATAGTGATCAGCAAAACAGAACAGAGAATCAGCTGAGAAATCAATAAAATAGAAAATAGGTTTTTCAGAAAACAAAGACCCCAAAATTGATAAAATTCTAGCTGGATGGTCTTTAAGAAGAGAAAATCTTGAATTATTAAAATAAAAGATGGACTGGGAGGGTGGTGTTAGCATACATGTCAATCTCAGCCCTTAGGCAGGAGGAATTCAAGTTCAAGGCTACCCTGAGTACATAGAGGGATCCATCTTAAAGATGAAAGAAATAGCAAGAATAGCAACCAGGGATGGAGTAAGTCAGGAGCGGGTAGAGTTGCCTCTGATGTGTGAAGCCCTAATTTGATCCATAGCCCTGCAGCGACAACAATTCACAACAGTGGCAATAATGTAAAAAGTAAGAGAACAAAGGAGGGGCTTCACTGCCTTTTCTATAGAAATAAAAAAGACCACAAGAAAGCACTGTAAACAATTGTATATGAATTTTTCACATAATCTAAGCAAAGTGCGGAAATTTTAGACCTACTGAACCCACCCTGAAAAAGAATGGAGAAGCAGGGACTGTGAGAAATCTTCAGGTTAGCAAGATTGAGCAGGAGTCTGAAATCTAAAAAAAAAAAAAAGGGGGGGGGGGGGGGGGTTCCAAGATGGCAGCGGCCCGCATTTTGAACGTGGGGAAAAGAGCCATAAAAAGCACAGAGTTATTGGACACTGTGCAAAAACCGGAGGGACTAGACCCTCCAGGAACACACCCAGCTCCCAAGGGACTGTTAAAAGTCCCAGGGCAAGGCTCTCCCCCCATCTCTCTCAGACATGGAAGCCACTAAATCCGGGACTCAGGAACTCCCATTTGGAGAGGCACGGGTAAGATCGACTCTAATACACAGCAGGCAGAATCAGATCCCACACAGGGATCACTCATCAGCCTACTAGGCTCCCCACACCTCAGGCAGACCTTATAGCTATTTAGGAAACTTTGCGGGCTAGTTGAAGGCTTAGCAAGGCAGAAGCAGGTCGCACAGTGCGAGGTATGCAGCCATGCGTGCCTGCAGCTAAGGAGCCGGGCGGAAGACCAAACGGGGGCAGGACTGAGGCATACGACCACAGCTAAGGAACCCAGCAGAAGCCCACACGGGAATGTACAAAATTAACACTACCATTCAAGACATGAAAATAGAAATGGAAACAATAAAGAAAACACAGTCAGAGGTAAAAGAGGAAGTGGAGAAACAAGGGAAGAGAACAGGAACTACGGATGTGAGTATCAAAAATAGGATGCAAGAGATGGAAGACAGGATCTCAGGCATGGAAGATTCAATGGAAGAAATCAGTACAACATCCAAAGAAAATGAGAAAGCTAAAAAATCTCTCACCCACAACATCTAAGAAATCAAGGACTCAATGAAAAGACGGAACCTAAGAATTATAGGCATAGAGGAAAGAGAAGACTCCCGACTCCAAGGTCCAGGAAATATCTTCAACAAAATCATAGAAGAAAACTTCCCAAACCTGAAAAAAGAGATGCCAATAAAAATCCAAGAGGCTTACAAAACACCGAACAGATTAGATCAGAAAAGAAACTCCTCTCAACACATAATAATTGAAACACCAAATGTACAGAACAAAGAAAGGATATTAAAAGCTGTAAGAGAAAAAGGTCAAGTCACATACAATGGCAGACCCATCAGAATTACACCTGACTTCTCAGAAACTTTAAAAGCTAGAAGGGCCTGGACAGATATCCTACAAGTCCTGGAGGACACAGGTGCCCTGCCAGACTACTATACCCAGCAAAACTCTCTATCAACATAGATGGAGAAAACAAGATATTCCATGACAAAATCAAATTTAAAAAATATCTACCCACAAACCCAGCCCTACAGAAAATCCTAGAAGGAAAATTCCAACCCAGAGAAGAAAACTACACCCAAGAAAACAGAGGGAATAGAAAACCCCACAGCAACTAAACCAAAAGAGGCACAGGACCATCACCTATACCAAACTAATGGGAAATAACAACCCCAGGTCACTAATATCCATCAACATCAATGGACTCAACTCCCCAATAAAAAGACACAGGCTTACAGATTGGATCCGTATTCAAGACCCGTCTTTTTGCTGCATACAAGAAACACATCTCACTACCAAAGACAGACACTACCTCACAGTAAAGGGCTGGGAAAAGGTTTTCCAAGCAAATGGACCCAGGAAGCAAGCTGGAGTAGCCATCCTAATATCAAACAAAACAGAATTCCAACTGAAGTTAATGAAAAAAGACAGAGAAGGGCATTATATACTCATTAAAGGGAATATTCATCAAGAGGACATCTCAATATTGAACATCTATGCCCCAAATACAAAGGCACCTACATTTGTAAAAGAAACGCTTCTAAAACTTAAATCGCATGTCGACCACAACACATTAGTAGTGGGAGACTTCAACACACCACTCACAACTATGGACACATCATCAAGTCTGAGGCCAAACAGAAATATTGAGTCTAACAGAGATCATGAACCAAATGGACCTAACAGATATCTACAGAACATTTCACCCAAACACAAAGGAATACACCTTCTTCTCAGCACCTCACGGAACCTTCTCCAAAATTGACCACATAGTCGGACAGAAAGATAGTCTCAACAGATACAAGAAAATTGAAATAACACCTTATATCTTATCAGACCACCATGGAATAAAGCTGGTCTTCAACAGCAAAGGAATCAACAGAAAGCCTACAGACAAATGGAAATTGAACAACTCCTTACTGGCTGACTACTGGGTCAGGGAAGAAATAAAGAAGGAAATCAAAGACTTCTTAAAATCCAACGACAATGAAGGCACAACATACCCAAACCTATGGGATACAATGAAAGCTGTGCTACGAGGAATGTTCATAGCACTAAGTGCCTTCAAAAAGAAAATTGTGACATCCCATATTAGCGAATTAACAGCTAAACTGGGTGAATTGGACAAAAAAGAAGCAAGCACTCCCAAGAGGAGCAGAGGCAGGAAATCATCAAACTTAGGGCTGAAATCGACAACTTAGAAACAAAAAGAACTATACAAAGAATCAATGAAACCAAGAGTTGGTTCTTCGAGAAAATCAACAAAATAGACAGACCCTTAGCCAAATTAACTAAAACACAGAGGAAGAAAACACAAGTCAACAAAATCAGAAATGAAAAGGGAGAAATAACAACAGAAATTGAGGAAATCCAGAGAATATTTGGATCCTACTTTAAAAATCTATACTCCACCAAATTTGAAAACTTAAGTGAAATGGACAATTTTCTTGATAGATTCCACCTACCGAAGGTAAATCAAGATCAGATTAACAGATTAAACAGCCCAATAACCCCTAAGGAAATAGAAACAGTCATTAATAATCTCCCAACCAAAAAAAGCCAAGGGCCATATGGCTTTAGCACAGAATTCTACAGGACCTTCAAAGAAGAGCTAACACCAATAATCTTCAAACTCTTCCACCAAATAGAATCAGAAAGAACACTGCCAAACTCATTCTATGAGGCCACAGTCACTCTGATTCCTAAACCACACAAAGACCCAACAAAGAAAGAGAACTTCAGACCAATCTCCCTGATGAACATAGATGCAAAAATACTTAATAAAATACTAGCAAACCAAATTCAAGAACACATCAAAAGTATCATACACCATGATCAAGTAGGCTTCATCCCAGGAATGCAGGGATGGTTCAACATATGAAAGTCTATCAACGTCATTCACCATATAAACAAGATGAAAGAAAAAAAAAACCACATGATAATCTCGCTAGATGCAGAAAAAGCATTTGACAAAATCCAACACCCCTTCATGCTAAAAGTTCTGGAGAGAACGGGCATACAAGGGCCGTACTTAGAAATAATAAAGGCAATATACAGCAGGCCAGTGGCCAGCATCAAGTTAAATGGAGAGAAACTTGAAGCATTTCCTCTAAACTCAAGGACAAGACAAGGATGTCCACTTTCACCATATCTCTTCAATATAGTACTTGAAGTTCTTGCTAGAGCAATAAAACAACTAAAGGAGATCAAGGGGATAAACATTGGAAATGAAGAAGTCAAAATATCCCTATTTGCAGACGATATGATAGTATACATAAGTGACCCCAAAAATTTCACCAGAGAACTCTTACAGATGATAAACACCTTCAGCAAGGTGGCTGGATACAAAATTAACTCAAAAAAATCAGAAGCCCTTCTTTGTACAACAAACAAATATACTGAGAAAGAAATAAGGGAAACAACCCTCTTCACAATAGCCACAAACAGTATAAAATACCTGGCGGTAGCTCTAACCAAGCAAGTAAAGGACCTATATAACAAGAACTTCAAGCCCCTGAAGAAAGAAATGGAAGAGGCCTTTAGAAGATGGAAAGATCTCCCATGCTCATGGATAGATAGGTAGGATCAACATAATAAAAATGGCTATCCTACCAAAAGCAACATATAGATTCAATGCAATTCCTATCAAAATACCAACACAATTCTTTACAGACCTGGAAAGAGCTATTCTCAATTTCATATGGAACAACAAAAAACCCAGAATAGCTAAATCAACCCTGTACAATAAAAAAGCATCTGGAGGTATCACCATCCCAGATTTCAAGCTGTACTACAGAGCAATAATAGTAAAAACAGCATGGAATTGGTATAGAAACAGACAAGTAAATCAATGGAATCGAATTGAAGACCCAAAAATGGACCCACACACCTATGGCCAACTAATCTTTGACAAAGAAGCCAAAACCGCACAATAGAAGAAGGACAGCATCTTCAACAAATGGTGCTGGTCCAACTGGATATCTACTTGCAAAAGAATGAAATTAGACCCATATTTATCACCTTATACAAAACTTAAATCCAAGTGGATCAAAAACCTTAACATAAGGCCAGTCACACTAAATCTACTAGAAGAAAAAGTGGGAGAAACCCTTGAACTCATTGGCACAGGTGACAACTTCCTGAACAGAACACCAACAGCTCTGGACCTGAGATCAACAATCAATAAATGGGACCTCATGAAACTGAAAAGCTTCTGTAAAGCAAAAGACACTGTCATTCGAACAAAACAGCAACCAACAGACTGGGAGAAAATCTTCACCAACCCCACATCTGATAGAGGGCTAATATCCAAAATCTATAAAGAACTCAAGAAACTAAATGCCAAGAAACCAAATAATCCAATCAAAAAATGGGAGTCAGAGCTAAATAGAGAATTCACAAAGGAGGAATCCCTAATGGCCGAGAGACACCTGAAGAAATGCTCAACATCCTTAATCATCATAGAAATGCAACTCAAGACGACTCTGAGATTCCATCTCACACCTGTCAGAATGGCTAAGATAAAGAGTTCAAATGATAGTGCATGCTGGCGAGGGTGTGGAGAAAGGGGAGCCCTCCTCCATTGCTGGCGGGAGTGCAGGCTTGTGCAACCACTATGGAGGTCAGTGGCGATATCTTAGAAATCTTGGAATAGCTCTGCCTGGGGACCCAGCCATACCACTTCTGGGTATACATCCAAATGATTCCTCACCAAATCAAAAGGAAGTTTCCTCATCTATGTTCATAGCAGCCTTATTTGTAATAGCTAGAAACTGGAAACAACCCAGATGTCCCTCAACTGAAGAATGGATTAAAAAACTGTGGTACATCTGTACAATGGAATATTACTCAGCTATCAGAAACAATGAAATTATGCAATTTGCAACCAAATGGATGGAACTAGAGACACTCATCCTGAGTGAGCTAACCCAGACTCAGAAGGATGCACATGGCATCTATTCACTTATAGTAGGATTTTATCTATATAGTACAGGATATCTGTACTACAACCAACACACCAAAGGGAACATGGACATAGACTTTTTTTCTTTTTCCTTTCTTTTTTTTGTTGTTGTTCTTTGTTTTTGTGGGTTTGTGTGTTTGTTGGTCTGTTTTTTAGTTTTCCCTTCCTAGCAAGGAGACACCTTTCACTAGCGGTACTGCCTCGTAGGCCCCCAGTGTGTGAAGAGGCTCTTGGCCCTCATATGACTCCTGAACTGTGGAGAGGGACTGTTATGTAGGGACACTCCACCCCAGAGGAACAAGAGGTAAGGATTAGGGGGTAGAGGATGGGAGGGGGGGGCTGGGAAGTGGGGAAAGAAGACAATATGATGGAGATGTAACCTGAAGCAACAAACAAATAAATTTATTAATTTTTAAAAAAGCAGGTAACAGGTTTAAAACACTGTAAATAAAATAAAGGTTACATTTCAACCTGGTTTTATAAACCCCCAAGAGTCGAAAAAACTTAGAGCTAAGGTAAAATACATAAAAAACTGTGTGCTGTTAGCCCATGCCTTTAACTTCAGCAGAGACGGGAGGAGCACTATAGAGTTAGTTGTCTTATAAATTCTAGAGTTACACGGAACAGGGTGGTGATGTTGCACCCCCTTAATCCCATCATTCAAGAAGAGTACACCCTTAATCCCAACACACTAGAGACAGAAACAGGCAGATCTCAGAGCTCAAGGTCAGTCTGATACAAAACAAACTCTAAATAGAGAAACACTTCGATCCAGGAGTGGTGGAGCATATCTTTAATCCCTTCAGATGGGAACCACAGATCTTTGATCCCAATAATTAGAATGCAGAGACAGACACATAGGATTTGGAAGGACTTATGTTTAAAAGCTACTTACAAAAGACCTACTCAATACAAACAAATTGTCCTTTGAGATCTTAAAATATATACACTAAGGCTTGTTTAGCTCCAAAATAAGAAAATAATTTCTTCTTTAATCCAGATTGAAAGATAATACTTTATATATTGTCAAAAAACCAAATTTGCTTCAGGAGAAATATTACCTGACCCCTACCCCCCAAAAAAGGGTAATTGTCCCAGAGTTAGGATTAGGGCAAGGCTCTGTTCTTATCTTTCCAGGAGATTTAAAGCATCCATTCAAGGAATCCAGGGACAACTGGACAACGGAAATCTCAACAAAAAACAGAATCGGACACCAAAGAAGATGAATGGCCCAGATGATCCAGCCTTGAAGACTTCCTCAATAGCTGTTTCCATCAAAAGTATACAACCACAACAACTCAAAGTGGCTAAGATCGTTCAGCTCCACACACTGCCCCAGCCAAAACTTCAGTAAAGCCTGGAAGATCAGCTTCTGTCTACAAACTTCCTAGGACATCTAAACAGCTGAGCACAAAAGGACTGAACATAAAAGGATTGTATTAACATTTTTAACCATTTTTCAATCCTGGTTCGGGCCCCAAACAGGTTTACTATGACCCAAATCAGCAGGAAGTCATTTTAAGACAGCGACATCCCGTGCCCAGAGGGTGGGGAGGGTGTTTCTCCCCCCACTTTTTGGTTATTTGATGGATAACAGAAAACTTCGTTATTTAGGGGAAGAGACTACAAGCTGTTAAATGGTCTTGTTAAATGTATTTTGGAGGTTAGACCCAGGGACTTCCTTCTTTTTCTTTTCTGTATCCTTCTTTCTCTCCTATGTAGGAGTGCACAGACTTGAGAAAAATGGGACATAGACATAGTATGGGAAGGACCAAGAAGAAGGGACAGATTATTGAATATGCCCTTATACCTTTGTATATTGATACAAAATTAGTAGTATATTTGGCTAAATTGGTATTGACCATTGTATATTGTGCAAAATTAAGATTGTATTGGGCTATATCGGTATTGATCTTAGTATATTGATACAAAATTAAAAGTATATTTGGCCACATTGGTATTGATCTTTGTATATTGATACAAAATTAAAGGTAACACTTCTTAAAGGTATTGTACCTAGTGATACTTAAAAATGAAATGTGAAGCTCTGGCCTCTTGATACCAACTGTCTTACACCATTTAGGATAGTTAAGAAATACAAACTCCTAGTCATGCAAGCGTGTCATTTTGTTAGCTACTATGACAGTCTATCACAGATATTCTCTAAGCTACTCAGAAATCAAGTTGTTAAGAGACAAGCAACATTTGCTTCTCTAATACAAGAGATAGATAGGGCATCTTCAAAAACCCCAAGAGATCTGCAGAATATGACAGTCAAAGATGTTTTCTTAAATTAAGATTTTTTTTTGATATGAGACATATCAGCTCCTGACAGCACCCCCTATTCTACTCCAAGTAGAAGATGAGCATCGAAGAATCTCCAGTGTGAGATAGTTGAATTAGTGGCAAGCCTATCTCTTGGCATGAAAAACCCCTTGCTTCAACTGTAGACAGATTGCTGTCCAAAAAGGACAAAACTTGGTAGCAGGGAAGTCGACAGCCTAGCTCTGCCAAGACAGGGTAGGTAAGTCCTTCATAATTCCTGCTCTACAATCAATGTCTGTCAGAGAAATGGGACCAAAAGGCTGAAGATTGATGCTGTAACGTATGGAGAAAAAATGGGAACTGTCCAGGCAGCCACTGGTATGTCATTTCTTAGTTTTGGAAGCTGCAGGCCCTGCACTTCCTACATAATCAGATATATTTATCCCTCTCAGGTCTCTGAGGTGGTTGAAGAATAGATAGCTAGAGTCTCATAGTTAAATTTTGAGTTGTTTAGGAATCAAGAGGGTGTTCTGGATCTAAGAAGATGTTTTTAAAATTGTGATGCAAGTTAGTATGAATGTTGAGTCAGATATAGACTTTTAAACTCATGGAGATGGTTAGATAGTGGAATGTTAAAGTCAGGTGCCAAATATTTATGGAGTGAACATTGGGAATGTATGCTGGGCCACTTAACTCTCATAAATGTGGAGTATTTATTTCTGTTGTTTTGTATGTTATTTACTGTTATTAGAGAAGGAACCATTTGTTGGACTGAAAGGGGGAGCTGTTGGGGGGAAGAGGGTGGAAGGGTGGGACAGGAGGGGGGAGTAGGGAAGGGATTGTGACTGAGATAAACTTGAAGAAATAAAAAAATAAAGTATAAAAAAATAAAAAAATAAATGGACCTCTGGAATGAAAAGATTCCTGGGTGAATTCTACTGAATATTTCTCTCCTTCTGATAACTAATCTTTCTCGAACTCTTTCACAAAATGGAGGAGTCATTCTGAGGCTAACATTATTCTGTTATCAAAATCAGAGAAACACACTATTTAGAAAATACCCTAGTTCCCTATGAATGCTGCTGCCAAAAACCTTAACATAACACTAACCACCAAATTCAGCTGCATATTAAATGATTGTAAAGCATAACCACATGGGACTTATTTATGCAATTTCAAGGATGAGTCCACATGCAAACATCAGTCTGTGCATCTCAGCATATTAACAGAGTGAAGGAAAACAGTCATGTGATGGCTTTAATAGACATGATAAAATTCAGGATTCTGCACTCTACAAATGAAAGACACAAGGACTCTTCCTAACATAACAGCCTCCTGTGAAAGCCCACAGCAAATATTGTACTCGGTGTTGAATGACTTGAAGGGGTCTCTCTCAGACCAGAAATAAATCAAGGACACCTGTTCTCTGTATTTCTAGTCATTGTAGTGTTGGACGTACTAGATAGAACAAATAGGGATGAAAAAGAAACAAAATGCATCTAAATTTGGAAGAAAGAATCAAAATAATCTCCATTTACAGACACTATGACAGGAAATAGAGAAAAGCCCAACCATTCCAGCAAGCAACCCCCTAGACCACTAAATGAATTCAATATAATATAATTTCTATTCCCCGAATAGAAGAGAAAAATAAAAAGTTTTATTTTAAAATGGAAAAAGAGACTTCAACAGAATTTTTCCAAAGACAACATAAGAAATGTCAATAAGTATGTGACGAAATCCAATCCACAGTGGTAGTTTATCTTGTCCTCATTACAATGGCGTTGTAATGAAGAAGATCCACAGAATATGCGTGTTGGCAAATGGAAAGGGAACTGAAAACTGTACTTTTTGGTTTTGAAGAAATTGTAGACTTTCTCCTTAAAAATTTAAAAACAGAATATCAATCCCACTTTTGGATATATATGTAAACGGGATAGAGATGAAGCCCTGTTGTTTGGTTTCTGGCGCGTGATGCACTTTCTCATATATTGTCTCACTTAAAAGAATCCCTAAATGCTTTTGTTTGACAAAGAGGAGCAGGACATGAGGACATTGTAATTGGCAGAAAGGATCAATTGGCTGTGTCTGTTGTAGGCTTTGCTAATAGAAGTCGACAGATTCACACATGGGCTTAATTGGGCTGTGGAGCTGCTAAATCGTCAGTGGATGTTGGTTGTTAAGGGGTGACCTGTTCATTACTGTGTGTTCCTCTCTCTCCCACCTCCTGGTGTTCTGTTTTCTCTCCCCCTGCTGTGTTTCTTGATCCAGTTTGCCCTCCCTCCTTTAGTTTGGTTAGCACCCTGTCTCTGTAGCCTGCTGTCTTCCCAATGCTCTCAGACCTCATTGATTGCACAACCCTGCCCTCCAGTCAGGGCCTCCTCTGATGCTCAATTCTTATTTAATGGGCTACAATCAAGACACCAGGAAATATCCAGGATGTGAGGATTTTTTAAAACATATTTTTCAATTTTATTTCTTAAAGTGGAAATAGTATCATAGGAAAACAAGATTCTTTTGTCTTACTTCTTGATTTAATATACTTGTGAAAGCTGAGTGTGGCTGTGGTAGTTCATTTAGATTGTCCATTTAGCTGGGTGTGTTTTTGAGCGTGTTTCCAGAGGAGATAAACAGGGAGCAAGATTTGCCCTGCATGTGGAATCCCAGGTTATATAAAATGAGCACATTTATCCTTTTTCTTTTTCATTCCTGACTATAGAGGTGATGAAACCACCTTTGTCCCACTTCTGACTTGACAGCTTTCCCTCTGCAGTGGACTGTATCCCTTTGAATGATGGGTCAAAATAAATTCTTCCTCTGGCAAGTTGTTCATGTTAGGTGCTGTCACAGCAATGGGAAAAGGAATTAACCCATTGGTGAAAGATAGAAGTTTTAGTGAGAAATATAAGGCAGGAACAGAATGCTTGCCATTTAGATTGCATGATTTTTCTTTTCCTAGTCAAGAAAGATTGTTTAATCCATGTAAAAAAAATGAATGAGAATAAGATGTTGCTCCTTTCATACACTGATGGGTGGTTTGCCTTGTAGTGGCTCAGGAGAGGGAGGGAGGAGACACAGGCACCTACAGAAACAGAAGAGTAATATGTTCAAGGAAAGATGGAGTCACAGAACAGAGTGAGGGTAGAAAGAGGGCCGCACAGGAGGCAGGGGTGGGAAGATCCAGTGGGTTGAATCACCAAATGCCCGGCTCATCCTCTCTATGGGAGAAGGAACACAGTTTAACCATGGAAACAGCATGAGAATGACTCAGCACTGAAGCCAAGTGTTCTCCTGGTGGGCTGTTGTGGCATAGTTGGATTTGGTCTCCTACTTCAGGGCTTCAGAAAATGCTTCCTGAAAGTGGCTGGTGGGCAGGGACCAGAATTGCTGGCTGCTACACAAACTCTGAAAGCTTCCTGTGTTCCCCATTAGCAGCTGAGTTTGGACTGTCATGGCGACCATTTACACTAGTAAAATGAACTAGAGAAGTCAGTGTATTAGGATCTAAGATGGAAAAATTGTATTTGCTTTTATCTTAACTCTTAGGTAAGACATTATTTATTCCCTTCATTTCTCTCTATTTCTTATCCCCTGCTTTCCACTTCCTGAAAGTATTTAAATGTCATATTTGTTTGTTTTCCAGCAGTTGTGTTTCTCTTGAAGAGAAACCGTCATATCTGTGAATGTTTGATGAATAAAACAATACCTTCAAAGTCAAAAACATTTCACAGAAAATAACAAAGTGTCTTGGATGGCTCGGGAAGGAATTCTTACAGAGATCTGCTGAAGGACAGCATGGAGCTGTGACTGGGAAGAATGACAAGGATTAATGCCCACGGGTGTCACCACAAAAGGCTTGGCAAACAAGTATAACTTAATCCCTTTGCTTCCAAGGTGTCTCATTAAGTTTCCTGACTGAAGAAAGGCTTATTAGCTATCTTGTTACAGGGCAGATAAGATGGTGTATTGGATTATTCACACCAGTGCTAGCAATTGATTGATTTTACTCTCCTAGTCACTCAATCAATCACAAGCTAATGAATCTCAATGGCTGTATGACTGTCACCGTGGTCTGCAGCTTCACAGTGACCAGAGCCACTGGGAAAAAAACCAGCTCCTAGACTGTCCTTTAGCATGACTTTCTTTCTCTGCTCACTCTTTGTTAGCTTTCTCTAATTATACTCGATTTCTGTATCAGCAATGTACAAAGCAAGCCACAGGGGATTTTCCTTATCAATTATTTTAAAGCGAAGTATTTCTTGTTGATATTCCGAGTGTGATAGTACAAAGGTTTACCTTCTGAACCAGTAGAAAGGACCAGTCACTGTTTTAAATTGGTCTAACACAGCAGAGTCCCCGCTAAGTATTTGATGGTGTCCATTAATATTGTTCAAGTGAGAAGTATGCAATCCTTGGAATCCTGAGCCCTGTGGGATAGATAGGCTTTTGAGGTGATGGGAGCAAAAACTCCCGTGAGTGAGGGAATTGAGCCCTTGTTAGTGGCATCTTCTACAGATCTCCAACTTGCTTGCCCCTTCCTCTGACTGGCTGATTTTAATGTGTTCTTCACCTTAGCACTTGTGAATTCACTGGATGTAGACCACAGCTGTGTGTATACTGTACCTGTGTAAGGGGTTTGAGGACCCTTGGCAAAGCTGGGATTTGACTAAATAAAAGTTTCTTCATGTGTTACAAAGTCCTAGAAGACCAGACTGTGTTTGGAGAGTCTTCCATCCCTGCATGATGTAAGAATTCTGGTTCATGTAGTTTCTGGGGAAGTCAGAGGCCCCTCTTGGGGTTCTCAGTCTCATTAATAAAATATTTTAGGAGCATATGCACAGGGAAGCATGAAGACATTTTTATTAGGTTTTAAAAGTAAATAAATAAAAACTAAAACTAAAAACAAACAGGGCAGCCAAGATGCAAATCTTGGCAGCTGCCTAGAGGAGGAGAATGGAAAAGAGAAGAAAAAGAAGCTATACAGTGTGAGTTAGATGGGCCTGGAAGGCAGTCATATGGTTACAACAGTCATCATAAGAAGGGGGATATTAGAGAAAGGGGAAGGAAGTACCAGAAAAGCAGGCTTAGGCTCTGACCAACATCTGGAAGAAAGACAGAAAAGAAGAAAAATGAGAAGTTAGGCCTTTCTGAATCAGGACTTAGAAAGGCAGGCAGACCCAACAGGACCTCATGGTAGTGCTAGGGATGGGAATTTGGAGAAAGAAAAGTGAATTGTTTCGTTAATAGGCTAATTATTCACCTATCTTGTTAGCAAATTTTAAGGTGATGATGCCTTCCTTGGTGTGGTCCCTTAACCAGGTTACTGACCTGCCTGACTGGAGTAAGGGAGGGAACAACAGTGTCTCTCAAACTGGAGACTCTTTTGGTTAGGAAGTAACAGCTTTCCCTTAAGGGCCTTCTGTGGTAGAAATTAGGCCTCCCTAGTGAATTAGTATGCAGTTTAACTTGGCATCTGGCAGCACATAAGGAAAGTTTGGCATCCCATTGGCTTGCTGAAATGGACAGAGCGCAGTTGAGACCATAGTTCTGTGAACTGCCCTGTTGAAGGGGTGTGGCAAAGAAACTGCAAGCCGGGCAGGTGACCTCTGTTGTCTTGAGAAGCAATGGGACTGCTGAAATTCGTGGCCCCTTGAAACTGCAAGGATCTCGAGATGATATGATATATAAGTCAGAGGCTCCACGTGGTGCTCTCTTCCTCCTGCCCTCACCGACTGAGAAGACACTCTGGAGCAGTGCATGGCAAGGTGTACTCCATTAACAGAGTTTAGGCTGTGATAGCCTGAGGCAAAGGCCTGGCATAGAACCTGCTACGATAGCTCCTTAAAGGCCTCCAGAGCACTGGAAGAGTGAACGAGGGCTAGGGTTAGGGTTTCCGAGCCACCCTCAGTTTGGTGGTTGGAACAGACTGACTTTATAAACTGGCCACAATTTGGTGGTTGAAATAAACTGGCTTTGAGAACTGGCAAAGTTAGGCCCAATGGACACTAAGTTTGAAAAAGACTACGTCCTGGGACTGCTGTGAATCAGGTTAAACTGCATGGACCTACGCTAAGAATATTAATATCCTTTTAAGAAAGTTAAAATATCCACAGTTAGGTGTTCATAGATAGGTATTAGGGTATTCTTAGATAGATTATGGGTTTTAGATGATAGGATTTAGGTATTTTATAGGTGTTTGTTAGGTACTAATAAATATAATCATTATAAATAAAAATATTCTGTCATAGCCTTCAGTGCTACTCTGACATGCTATATATTGGAGATGGGTGAGGTAGGCAGGAAGATTAGTAAATTAAATAATATTATAGCGAGAAAAGCCTACTTCATGGGCCACCTTTTGTGATAGGAGTATTATCAGGAGTTGTTGGGTCCTTAAGTGTTATGAAGATGAGCATACACACACACACACACACACACACACACGCACACACACACATGCATGTATTATCAAAAGCACTTTAATTTATCAATTCTCAGGCTGAGCATTTATTTGTATGCAGGAAAATTAATCTATAGTTGTGATTTGCAGAAGCAATGCACAACAAGATATAGACTATGAATCAAAGGTGCAGCTTGCACATACCTAGTAGACAGTCCTAAGAAAATATTAGAAAGTGGAAATGGGTTTGAAACAACAAAAAATTACAAAATTGTTACAAAAGTGGGAAAGGATCCGTGTTTTGGGTAAATAAATACCATCTTTGTTGGCTGACAGAGTCTATGATCACTGTACAAAAGTAAACTCTCTGAAGGACACTCACTTACAGTGTGAGGTCATCTTGAATTCTGAGAGATAGACTTACTGATGGGAGAATCTGAACTGCTTTGATGGTATATGGCATCCCCATGTGTTCCAGGTAAAATTATAAAAATGGACATTGGAGGATTTTCTGAAAATATGTTAAAGAAAAATGAGCCACCAGAGTTACAAGTGAGCAAAGGGGACATTTGAGGCATCTGGGAGTGAAGCTGGTGTTGCTTGCAGGGATGGTCTATTCTTGGGAAAGGAACATGCTCTCAGCACAGCTCTTCTTATTTTCTTTGTCAAAGTTCATCAGCTTATGTTTTGGTTGTGAGCCTCGCCTTTAAGGGCTGAGCCATCTCTCCCGCCCTCAGCAGCTTATTTTAAATTTGCATGTCTCTTCAGTACTGGCAGGCTTTCTATATAACCCAAGACTATAGTCATGCCAGAAAAGAGACACTGGGCACCTGTGCATAGGCTCCAGGCTGTGTGAATCTGGAAAGGGCCATGCTGTGGGCTACAGTCAGAACAAAGACCTTCAGCCCATAGCTGGGCAACGTAATAATAGCTCCCATTCACGACTAACTTTCACACTAGGAAGAACATATTAAAAAGAATCTTTAACATTCCTCACTTCTTACAGAGGTTCAGAGTTTACTTTTAATAATGTTAACTGTTGGCCATTCATATCAGCCCGACTTTCCTCTTATATGGTGCTCCTCTTGCCACCCTTTAATACAGTTCCTCATGTTCTGGTGACCGTCAACCATAAAACTATTTTCGTTGCTACTTCATAACTGTAATTTTGCTTCTGTTATGAATCATAATGTAAATATCTGTGTTTTCCGATGGTCTTTGGTGACCCCTGTGAAAGGGTCATTTGAACCCCAAAAGGGTCATGATGCACGGGTTTATGCATCTAGATTATGGGCATAGATATGATATTTATTGCTCATAGTTATAGGACCAGGGTGCTTGGTGTTTGGTGAGATGTCTCAGACAGTGGAAGTGTTTACTATTCAAGCCTAACACCCTGAGTTTGATTCCTGGAACCCAACAGCAGAACCTTGAAGGTTATGCTTTGACCTCCCGAAGCTGGTGCAGTGTGCCTCACACTCTTTAGCTCAATTATTATAGTTTTTAGAAGCACATGTTCACCTTTTCCTCCTCACCTCACAAACATTTATAAGGATAGACAGAAAGGGTGTGGATTCAGATGGGAGGGACTATGGGGAGGATCTCAGAGGCACTGGAAGAGAGGAAACCGTAATCAGAATATATTGTATGTAAAACATCTGTTTTCAATAACTAAAATGGAAATGCCACAGGAAAGATGGTAGCTTCCATGTGTCCACTGTCCATTCTCCTAAGGCTGAAAACCATAGGCTATGCAGTTAACTATCTCACTGTATAGACTACAGATTGTGTTTTACTTTGTGTAAAGAAGGAAATTACCATAAACATTTCTGGTTCCAGGCAGGTACTTTGCATAAGAGGGTAGAAGAAGTTGTGGAAAGGTTTCTCTTTCCATTGCCTCACTAAGTGTAGTCCTCTGGGTAAGCAAGACAGAACTGTCTCTCACTGTCACAGACACACGGAGACACACCCACATACAGGCACCGCCCCCAGACACACACAGAACACATACAGACACATATCACACACACACACACACACACACACA
>CAJQZJ010000733.1:25142-57763 GCA_907164525.1 Lophiomys imhausi | reverse complement strand
CACACACAGAAACACATACAGACACATATCACACACACACACACACAGGCACCCCCCAGACACACACAGAAACACATATAGACACACATATCATACACACACACACACACACACACACACACACACACGACACACATGACACACAGACATACAGAGACACACCTATACACAGACACTGCCCAAGAAACCCCCTCAGAAACACATACAAACACACATATCACACACACACATACACACACACACACACACACACACACATACACACATGGCTGTCTGTCTCTGGGTCCCTCAGTCTCTTTAACGGGTCTTGCTTTGCAAGGCATTTTCAAAGCAAGCAGACAATTTTTTTCTCTTTTCTTCATGATTCATTTTCCTTTATCTCATTGTCTTGTTCAAAGTGAAAAATGTTCTCTCGGCCCAGCTTTCCCTTGTGTGGCTGGCAGGACAAGGAACTCGTGGCATTTGGCTTTGTGTGCAGACATCTGTGTCAAGTGCACACCATCCATCTTAAACTTCTTCCTAGAGTCATGGTGGGAGACGTGACAGCTTTAAATGAGCTCATTCTCATTCACAGATGGGCTTTATTATTTTTTTTTCACTTGCAATGAATGCATCAATGAGATATTTTTTCCTGTCAGAGTTCTGGTAAACCCTTTTGTTCATTGATACACACTTTTCCTAGAGGTTGTGGAAGGAAGATGTGTGCATGTGGTTTCATGTGGGGACAATGTTACACTTTCTGTAGCCAACAGCCAACAACCTGGGACTTACAGGGCTGAACCATCAAATAACAGACTATCCATAGAAAAAGAAAGCTTGCTTCAGTTTTGACTCCCTGTTTATGAGAAAAAGATAGCTTCATAGTAGCCTGTGAGGGCCCATAGAACCTTTTCTCTCCATGTGAGCAACACTGGCCTCCTTGCTATCCCATGGATGGACCACCTGAACTGTATCATAGGGCTTCCTCCTATTGCCAGAGTTCTCTTTGCCCACTTACCTCCTGGCTATCATCACTACCTTCAAATCTATGTGTCATGGGTACCTTCTTAGTGACATCATCCCTGAATTCTTTCCCTTTTATTTCCCAATTTTTCTTTTTCTCTTAGAAGTCAACTAATATAACATCGTTAAATAATGATGCTTAAATGATTCACTTATTGGGTTAATCATTGTCTGCCTTCCTTGACAGATGTGAACTCATTTACACATACCATGGTGTGGATATAGTGAGCCATCAGTAAATACTTATTAAGGGAGATGCATGAAATAAGGAAGTCTTTGGTGCCAGTGGTCCCTGTCTGATTCACTCCCTCCCATTATCTCCTCTCCTTTTATAAAGCATCTTTTACCCACTTGAAAGAACTTGTCCCACGTCAGTAGTTTCCTCAGAGAGTGTACACTCTCCCAGGATAATGTGTCTTTGTTTTTGCACCCATCATTTGCATCACATTATAAAAGCAGTTGATATTCATGTGTTATATGAAGAAACACATCATGGTTTCATAAAGTAAAGAGATTTGTTTGGGCTTGTGGGTCAGAAGGACCAAACCTAAAGGGCCTTAGTCTGGGGTGACCTTCTTGCTTGCAGAATCTCCAAGTAATGCAGGGCAGGTGACCAACAGGGTGACTGAATGTCTCTTGTGTGTTGGCTGGCATTTGTTCTTCTTCTAGTCAAGCTAGAAGAGCTGTTCATTGGTCTTCAGTCAGGGGTGCCTCCTCCTGATGACTTTAACTAACCCAAAACCACTCTGAACATCTCAGCTAGATTAGGTTTCCAGTCTCTTAATACCTAAAGATGAGGAGTTAGTTCAACATGAGTTTTGGAGGAGCCAAATAATGTTTAAACCACAGCAATTAAGTACTTATTTTATACCTCTAGTCTTAAGTAGAACTATGGCCACAATTCAGGGTAATTTTCACTGTCCTTCCAGGTCATGGATATTTGTCAATAATGCCTGGGCATTATTATCTGGAAACACTAACACTTCACTTTTATGTTAATAATCCAAATAAAAGTATCTTTAATATCAACATGAAAAACCTGCTTTATTGGCCAGAATGAGATATCCCCCTCCTCCCATCCCAGGAAACCTTGCAGGAGCTTAAATATAGCCTTCCTTCTTCGACATCACTGTCAAGTGGCTCAGGATGAGGCTCTTTTACACTGTGTTGTTTTGTTTTCTTATTTTACTCCCCACCAAATTATGCTCGAGTTTTGTCACCTTACTGTCTTGTTAAATTACTTGAAGCTCTAAGTTAGTTCCCTGTGGCTGCCATAACAGATGAGCACCTATTTAGGTGAAGAAAATGACCAAAGCCTGTTCTCTCATATTCTGGAGGACTTGACTTCTTAGTTCCATGTCCTTCCAGAGGCTCCTGGAGAGAATCCTTCCTTGCCTCTTCCAGATTCTGGTAGTAGCTGTATTCCCTGACATCACCAGGCTAGTAGACTTACCCTTCCATCTCTGTCTTGGTTTTCATATGACTTCTTCCTACATCTACATTTCTGTTTCTTTTTCTCTTATAAAGAGCTGCCATCTGAATGTGCTGGTTTGTAACTATAATCTCAACATCTAAAAGGGCGAGGCAGGAGGATTGTTGTGAACTGGGAACCATCCTAGGTAAGAGTGTGAGACTGTCACAAAAAACAAAACACAGAACTTTTATTGAATTTATGGCCCATACTACTCCAGGAAGCTCCTATGTCAAGATAAATTAATGAATTATTTCTGTAGAAACCTTTTTTGTTCAAATAGTGTCATACTTATAGGCTCCTGGAAGATGCATCTCTTAGAAGCCCAGGAGCCATCTGTAGGCTTTAACTGCAAAGCGGTCAGAGCATCCCCAGTAGGAAGAGAGGTTCCTCTGAAATAAGGTAGAACTCAGTAGACAAGGAGAAAGAGGGAGACTTCCTGGAAGACAGTAGATGAAATGATAGAATGGCTGTGAGAGTCCTAGTGGATGAGGAAGAGCACAATTTTCAAGGTATCAAAAGGGAAATGCCTTTTTAAAAAAAGTAACATTCTTTGAAGCTTGAATCCCTCAGTTTATCTCTTTCTTGTAAAAAGAAATATAGCTAATTAAGCTATTTAACCTGTATTTATATTATCATTAATTGGTTTGGCGGTTGTTAATCTTTAAGCAGCCATTATAAATGAGCACACAGACACCACATGGATTTTCACAAGCCTAGGCCTGGATGGAGCAATCTTGGCCCATCTAAGCTAGCTCTTAATTCTATTACCCAAATATGACCCCAGATATACATACGTCCCCTTGGACTGTCATTCTCCATGCTAAGCCGATGTTCCTGGCCATGTGGAATGAGGTTCTTTTCTCTTTTTATATTTTTTATTTTTTTCTTTTTTCCTTTATTTTTTATTTCTTCAAGTTACATCTCAATCGCAGTCCCCTTCCTATTCCCCCTCCAGTCCCACCCTCCCACCCTCAACCCCCCATCCTTTTCCATTTTTTTTCTTTTAAGTTTAAGGTATATCTTATTTCCCTCTACAGTTTCCTCTTTCAGTCCAACAAATGGCTCTATCTCTTATAATAACAAATACAATACAGTACAACAGAGGTAATTAGGTCACAGTTATGAGGGTTATATGGCTTAACGTACATTCCCAATGACCAGTCCATATGTATTTGGTACCTGACTTTAACATTTTACTATCTAACCATCTCCATGAGTTTAAAGTTCTATATCTGACTCAACATTCATACTAATTGCAACACAATTTTAAAAGTATCTTCTTAGATGTATAACACTCTCTTGACTCCTAAACAACTCAAAATTTAATTATGAGACTTTATCTATCTATTCTTCAATCACCTCAGAGACCTGAGAGGGATAAATATATCTGATTTTATAGGAAGTACAGGGTCTGCAGCTTCCCAAACTAAGAAATGACATACCAGTGGCTGCCTGGACAGTTCCCATTTTCTCTCCATACGTTACAGCATCGCTCTTCAGTCGTTTGGCCCCGCTTCTCTGACAGACATTGATTGTAGAGCAGGGGTTATGAAGGACTTACCTACCCTGTCTTGGCAGAGCTAGGCTGTCGACTTACCTGCTTCCAGGTTTTGTTCTTTTTGGACAGCATTCTGTCTACAGTTGGAGTAAGGGGCTTTTCCTACCAAGAGATAGGCTTGCGACTAATTCAATCATCTCCCACTGGAGATTCTTCGATGCTCATCTTCTACTTGGAGGAGAATAGGGGGTTCTGTCAGGAGTTGATATGTCTTGATATAAAAAAATCTAAAGTTACAAAAACATCTTTGAATGCCATATTCTGCAGATCTCTTGAGGTTTTTGAAGAGGCCCTATCTATCTCTTACATTAGGGTAAGCAGATGTTGCTTGTCTCATAGCAGCTTTATTTCTGATTAGCTTAGCAAGTAACTATAATAGGCTGTCATAGTACCTAACAGAATGACCGGCTTGCATAACCATTAGTTTGCATTTCTTAATTATCCTAAACAGTTCATGACAGTTAGTAGTAAAAGGCCGAAACATCACATTTCATTTTTTTCTTTACCTCCTAACCCTTCCATCCCATTTCTCTGGGGTGAGGTGTCCTTATATAACAGTCCCTCATCTCAGTTGAGAGGTCGTATGAGGGCCAAGAGCCTCTTCATTCATTGGGGATCTATGAAGCAGTATCATCAGTGAAAAGTGTCTCGTTGCCCGGGAGAGAGAACTACTAAACACACAAATCAATAAGCATACAATAGATAAAAAAGACTAAAAAACAGAAAAAAATATAACTAATATATAAAAAATAAATAAAAAATAAAAATTAAAAATAAGAAGTCTATGTCCAAGTTCCCTTTGGTGTGTTAGTTGTAGTATTGATACCTTCTACTATATAGTTAAAATCCTACTATAAGTGAATAGATGCCATATGTGTCCTTCTGAGTCTAGGTTAGTTCACTCAGGATGAGCTTTTCTAGTTCCATCCATTTGGCTGCAAATTGCATAATTTCATTTTTCCTGATAGCTGAATAATATTCCATTGTGTAGATGTACCACAGTTTTTTAACCCATTTTTCGGTTGAGGGACATCTGGGTTGTTTCCAGTTTCTAGCTATTACAAATAAGGCTGCTATAAACATAGATGAGGAAACTTTCTTATGATTTCGTGAAGAGGCATTTGGGTGTATACCCAGAAGTGGTATGGCTGGGTCCTGAGGCAGAGCTATTCCAAGGTTTCTAAGATATCGCCAGACTGACCTCCATAGTGGTTGCACAAGCCTGCACTCCCACCAGCAATGGGGTAGGGTACCCCTTTCTCCACACCCTCGCCAGCATGTGCTGTCATTTGAGTTTTTGATCCTAGCCATTCTGACAGGTGTGAGATGGAATCTCAGAGTTGTCTTGAGTTGCATTTCTCTGATGATTAAGGATGTTGAGCATTTCTTCAAGTGTCTCTCAGCCATTAGGGATTCCTCCTTTGTGAATTCTCTATTTAGCTCTGTCCCCCATTTTTTGATTGGATTATTTGGTTTCTTGGCATTTAATTTCTTGAGTTCTTTGTAGATTTTGGATATTAGCCCTCTGTCAGATGTGGGGTTGGTGGAGATTTTCTCCCAGTCTGTAGGCTGCCGTTTTGTTCGAATGACAGTGTCCTTTGCCTTACAGAAGCTTTTCAGTTTCATGAGGTCCCATTTATTGATTGTTGATCTCAAGTCCTGAGCTGTTGGTGTTCTGTTCAAGAAGTTGTCACCTGTGCCAATTAGTTCGAGGGTTTCTCCCACTTTGTCTTCTAGTAGATTTAGTGTGACCGGCCTTAGGTTAAGGTCTTTGATCCACTTGGACTTAAGTTTTGTACAAGGTGATAAGTATGGGTCTAGCCTCATTCTTTTACAAATGGACATCCAGTTGGACCAACACCATTTGTTGAAGATGCTGCCCTTCTTTGTCAAAAATTAGGTGGCCATAAGTGTGTGGGTCTATTTCTGGATCTTCAATTTGATTCCATTGATCTACTGGTCTGTTTTTATACCAGTATCATGCTGTTTTTACAACTATTGCTCTGTAGTACAGCTTGAAATCTGGGATGGTAATACCTCCAGATATTTTTTTATTGTACAGGATTGATTTAGCTATTCTGGGCTTTTTGTTGTTCCATATGAAATTGAGACTAGCTCTTTCCAAGTCTATAAAAAATTGTGTTGGTATTTTGATAGGAATTGCATTGAATCTATATGTTGCTTTTGGTAGGATGGCCATTTTTATTATGTTGATCCTACCTATCCATGAGCATGGGAGATCTTTCCATCTTCTAAAAGCCTCTTCCATTTCTTCCGTCAAGGGCTTGAAGTTCTTGTTGTACAGGTCCTTTACTTGCTTGGTTAGAGTTACCCCCAGGTATTTTATGTTGTTTGTGGTATTGTGAAGGGGGTTGTTTCCCTTATTTCTTTCTCAGCCCTTTTGTTTGTTGTATAAAGAAGGGCTTCTGATTTTTTTGAATTAATTTTGTATCCAGCCACTTTGCTGAAGGTGTTTATCAGCTGTACAAGTTCTCTGGTGGAATTTTTGGGGTCTCTTATGTATACTATCATATCATCTGCAAATAGGGATAATTTGACTTCTTTGTTTCCAATGTTTATCCCCTTGATGTCCTTTAGTTGTCTTATTGCTCTAGCAAGAACTTCAAGTACTATATTGAAGAGATATGGTGAAAGTGGACATCCTTGTCTTGTCCCTGAATTTAGAGGAAGTGCTTCAACTTTCTCACCATTTATTTTGATGTTGGCCACTGGCCTGCTGTATATTGCCTT
Organism: Lophiomys imhausi; assembly: GCA_907164525.1. Classification (NCBI taxonomy): domain Eukaryota; kingdom Metazoa; phylum Chordata; class Mammalia; order Rodentia; family Muridae; genus Lophiomys; species Lophiomys imhausi. The sequence continues at coordinate 50,978 of CAJQZJ010000733.1, read as the reverse complement.
TATTATTTCTAGGTACGGCCCTTGTATGCCCGTTCTCTCCAGAACTTTTAGCATGAAGGGGTGTTGAATTTTGTCAAATGCTTTTTCTGCATCTAGTGAGATTATCATGTGGTTTTTTTCTTTCATCTTGTTTATATGGTGAATGACGTTGATAGATTTTCGTATATTGAACCATCCCTGCATCCCTGGGATGAAGCCTACTTGATCATGGTGTGTGATACTTTTGGTGTGTTCTTGAATTCGGTTTGCTAGTATTTTATTAAGTATTTTTGCATCTATGTTCATGAGGGAGATTGGTCTGAAGTTCTCTTTCTTTGTTGGGTCTTTGTGTGGTTTAGGAATCAGGGTGATTGTGGCCTCGTAGAATGAGTTTGGCAATGTTCTTTCAGATTCTATTTTGTGAAAGAGTTTGAAAAGTATTGGTGTTAGCTCCTCTTTGAAGGTCCGGTAGAATTCCATGCTAAAGCCATCTGGCCCTGGGCTTTTTTTGGTTGGGAGATTTTTAATGACTGTTTCTATTTCCTTAGGGGTTATAGGGCTGTTTAATCTGTTTATCTGATCTGGATTTAGCTTCGGTAGGTGGAATCTATCAAGAAAATTGTCCATTTCACTTAAGTTTTCAAATTTGGTGAAGTATAGATTTTTAAAGTAGGATCCAAATATTCTCTGGATTTCATCAATGTCTGTTGTTATTTCTCCCTTTTCATTTCTGATTTTGTTGATTTGTGTTTTCTCCCTCTGTCTTTTAGTTAATTTGGCTAAGGGTCTGTCTATTTTGTTGATTTTCTCGAAGAACCAACTCTTGGTTTCATTGATTCTTTGTATAGTTCTTTTTGTTTCTAAGTTGTTGATTTCATCCCTAAGTTTGATGATCTCCTGTCTTCTGCTCCTCTTGGGAGTGTTTGCTTCTTTTTTGTCCAATTCACCCAGTTTAGCTGTTAATTCACTAATATGTGCTGTCACAATTTTCTTTTTGAAGGCACTTAATGCTATGAACTTTCCTTGTAGCACAGCTTTCATTGTGTCCCATAGGTTTGGGTATGTTTTGTCTTCATTTTCATTGGATTTTAAGAAGTCTTTGATTTCCTTCTTTATTTCTTCCCTGACCCAGTGGTCCTCTAGTAAAGAGTTGTTCAATTTCCATGTGAGTGTAGACTTTCTGTTGATTCTTTTGCTATTGAAGTCCAGCTTTATTCCATGGTGGTCTGATAAGATACAAGGGGTTATTTCAATTTTCTTGTATCTGTTGAGGCTATCTTTGTGTCCAACTATATGGTCGATTTTGGAGAAGGTTCCATGAGGTGCTGAGAAGAAGGTGTATTCTTTTGTGTTTGGGTGAAACGTTCTGTAGATATCTGTTAGGTCCATTTGGTTCATGATCTCTGTTAGACTCATTATTTCTCTGTTTGGCTTCTGTCTTGATGATCTGTCCATAGTTGTAAGTGGGGTGTTGAAGTCTCCCACTATTAAAGTGTTTTGATCGATGTGCGATTTAAGTTTTAGAAGCGTTTCTTTTATAAATGTAGATGCCTTTGTATTTGGGGCATAGATGTTCAATATTGAGATGACCTCTTGGTGTATATTTCCTTTAATGAGTATGTAATGCCCTTCTCTGTCTTTTTTTATTAACTTCAATTGGAAATCTATTTTGTTTGATATTAGGGTGGCTACTCCAGCTTGTTTCCTGGGTCCATTTGTTTGGAAGACCTTTTCCCAGCCCTTTACTCTGAGGTAGTGTTTATATTCAATAGTGAGATGTGTTTCTTGTATACAGCAAAAAGATGGGTCTTGTTTATGGATCCAGTCTGTAAGTCTGTGTCTTTTTATTGGTGAGTTGAATCCATTGATGTTCATGGATATTAGTGACCAGGGGTTGTTATTTCCCATTATTTTGATATAGCTGGCTGTCTTGTGTTTCTCTTTTGTTTAGTTGCTGTGGAGGTTTCTATTTCCTCTATTTTCTTTGGTGTAGTTATCTTCTCTGTGTTGAAATTTTCCTTCTAGGATCTTCTGTAGGGCTGGGTTTGTGGGGAGATATTGTTTGAATTTAATTTTGTCATGGAATATCTTGTTTTCTCCATCTATGTTGATAGAGAGTTTTGCTGGGTATGGTAGTCTGGCTGGCACCTATGTTCTCTCAGGGCTTGTAGGACATCTGTCCAGGCTCTTCTAGCTTTTAAAGTTTCTGAGGAGAAGTCAGGTGTAATTCTGATGGGTCTGCCATTGTATGTGACTTGGCCTTTTTCTCTTACAGCTTTTAATATCCTTTCTTTGTTCTCTGCATTTGGAGTTTCTATTATTATGTGGCGAGAGGAGTTTCTTTTCTGATCTAATCTGTTTGGTGTTCTGTAAGCCTCTTGGATTTTTACTGGCATCTCTTTCTTTAGGTTTTGGAAGTTTTCTTCTATGATTTTGTTGAAGATATTTGCTGGACCATGGAGTCGGGAGTCTTCTCTTTCCTCTATGCCTATAATTCTTAGGTTCCGTCTTTTCATCGAGTCCTTGATTTCTTGGATGTTGTGGGTGAGAGATTTTTTAGCCTTCTCATTTTCTTTGGATGTTGTACTGATTTCTTCTATCGAATCTTCCATGCCTGAGATTCTGTCTTCCATCTTTTGCATCCTATTTTTCATACTCACATCCATAGTTCCTGTTCTCTTCTCTTGATTCTCCATTTCCTCTTTTAACTCTGACTGTGTTTTCTTTATTGTTTCCATTTCTATTTTCATGTCTTGAATGGTAGTGTTCGTTTTGTACATTTCCTTCTCCAGTTTGCTTGTTTTTGTCTGGAGATCTTTCATTGCTTTATCCTTTTCCTGTTCAAGCTGGGTCACCTTGGCTTGGAGCTCTTTAATGATGTTATTCGTTGTTTTGGCTTGTAGAATTGTGGCTTCTTTGAATTCCTTCATAGTTTTAAGTTCTTCTTGAAGAGACTTTATCACTTTCCATAATGTAGAATTGTCATCATTTTCATGTGTTTCAGTTGTGGTGAGGTGGTTCGGGCTGGATGGAATAGCGTTGCTTTCTTTTGTTGGAGACATTTCGCTCTGGTTTTCTTTTTTTTTTGTCTCTGGCCTCTGGCCATGAGGATTTTTTTTTTCTCTCTTCTGGACTTGGGTCCAAAGGGGGCACTGTGGTGTAGGAGTTGCCTTACTCCACCCCTATAAGGAGAGTCATTCAGTCCCGCCTCCCAGGTGGGGACCTAATTAATTCAGTTGGTGGAGCTGTGTACAAGTAAGCTCTGATTCCCCACCAGAAGGGCCCTTACTAGTACAAAAGTTCGATATAAGACAGTTTCAAATATCTCACAGTTTGCCCGGGGTTGGTTCCTGTAGGGGGTAAATCTGCAGTTCAACTCCAATAGCCTTGCCGCTCCCAAGGCTTGGAAGCTGGCCTGTGACATCACAGACTGGGATCTGAAGGTGCTTTGCAGTGGAGCTACTTCACTTCCAAGGGTCGCAACCTTTCCCAGATAATTGGATCTTCTGTGTGAGACCTGGGAGTGCCCAGCAGGGTGGGGATTATCTCTGTGTGGTTTCTGAATCTGCTGGCTGGGTATTAGGTTGTAACTTAGCGGGTATTTCTCCTTTTGGGGGGATGGGTTATCCCGATTCCCGGGTCCAGAGGCTTCCTAGCGTGTCCAAGAGTTGGAAGGGGCGTCCTGCCCAGGCATCTTCCGTGGTCCCTGTGTAGCTGGGTGAGATTTAGAAGGGGTCGTGCCCTTTGTACAGCATCCTGCAACACTTGCCGCCTTGTGACTGTTGACCCCGAAATCAAAATATGTCCATGCCTGCTGCCGCCATCTTGGATCTCCCTGAGGTTCTTTTCTCTAACCCATGGCATGTGTCTTCTTCTTCCTGCTCCTGGCTGGAATGTTTTAATCCTCCATCTAAATCACAGGCTTCCTGTTCTAATCTCAGGAAGTCCCACCTTCTCTGTCTTTGCCCAGTCTCAGGCCTTGGCATTTTATTTAACCAATCAGAGTTAATATAAGTAACAGACAACAAACAGGACCAATTAACATTTAGAATGCTTAGCACTACCACAACACTTTCCTTTTCCCTATAGTTTTGGTTCTGAAGGAGGAGACCCATCAAGGATGTCAAATGATGGTCAACTATCAAGAAAGACCATTGGGAGGGGAGCCAATCCAATGATTGCATATACTCAGCATAGACAAAGAAAAATGGAAACATAAGAAGGGCACTGGGTCTGGGTTGCTTCCTCCCTAGGTGCTGCAAATCTGTGTGTGGCTTGTACTAGGTATACAAAGCAACAGAGATGTGGAAGGTTGTCTCTGTCATGGGTGCCATGCTACATGTAAGAGCAACATGCATAAAATGACTTGGAAGGCTCCTACTCTGTGTGTAATTAAGTGCTTATGAAGATTCTAATGGTGCCTTGATGGAGAACAGAGGCTCAAACTGACCCTGGAAGGATCATTAAGATAGAGCCTTATGAAGCCTTTCTTTAAGAGGGACACTGGTAAAGAAAGACACAAGGCATAGCACACTCACAAGTCTGCCAGAGGAGAGGTCAGTCTAGTGGTCATGGAGAGTAAGCGTGCGTAATGGAATAATGCAACGAGAAGGTTGCTGATTCATTTCCAAATTCAGCTAAAGATGGCCAGAACTCATTTGCCTCAACTCAACCCCTCACCTCTTAATAAGCACTGGTGGACAGTGAGGCAAGAGGGGCCTGTGCCTGGTCTAAGTGGAGGCCCACCCTATTTTGCCTTTCATTAAGGCCTGGTCCACTGAGTCTGCAACAGTCGTTCATTTCCCACCATTTTCTCTGTAGATCTCAACACAGATCACATTCTAATTTTTATTCTGAGTTTTTCTACTTCTCTCAAATGTCTATTTTATTAAATGCATTTGTGTAGCCGTTTCTATTCCTTGTTATATTAGATTTTTCTCCTTAAAAGTATCTGGCCTCAATTCAAGTGTAGTTTTGGAAATTTCCATAAGGCTTTAATGCTCCTTAAGAAGAAATTACCACCATTTGTGGCTGACTGTGGCATCATATTTCAAATGAGTAAAAATGTATTGTTTTCCCAGCTCTGAAGGTATCACTGGAATTAGTTTAATGACAGCCCTTTTCACAGCCTCAGAAGCTGCTGTTCAATTCTGGATTAATTATTTGAGCTGCAGAGTAGAGAACAACTCAAAGGAATAGCCTGAGCATGTAGCACATCTTTGGATTTACTTGTTATTCCAAATACCCTTGAAACTTCAAAAGACCCTGAAGTAGGAATGTGGGAAGGGTTCTCAGAATATAAGAGCTAATTAGGAAGATGTCTGGGGACTGTATCTGGAATTTATACTTAGGATGTTAAGTGTAGTCCAAGTGGCAAGCCCAAAGAAAACACGATAAAATAAAAATATGTATCTGAAGTGAGAAGAGGGAAAACGAGCTTAAGCAAAACCTTTTACTTGGGAAAAATAGGTTTCCAGTCTGACAATAATTTACTGCCTACTTCAAGGAGCACTGAATGATACAGGAGTACTTTTATAAAGAATGTAGAATTATTCATTCAGTTATTTAGCATATCGCTGATATGTAAAAATCAAGGATATGAGATTAAATCCCATGTTGTCTGTTTTCATATTGAAAGGGGAGAAAACAATTCAATTAAAAATTATAGAGTGTTAATTACTAATCAAATGTTAATTCTCCAATTAAAGAAAAAGGAACACAGGACAGTGTACCAGCTGAAGAGCAGAAGTCTTCAGTGGGCTTGTGTATCTTACAGTTAGGTATGATTGTGTGAGTGAGTGACCTGGGCCAACAGGCCATTCTTCAGTGACAGCAGTGACAGGTTCCAAGGGAGAGACAGGAAAGTTGGGGTCAGGAGGTCTTCATGAGCTGAAGACTCATGCCGGCAAGTTTATTAAGAAGTACAGCACTCTATATGTGCATGTGGGAGAAAAATGGGACAAAGTTAGGAGCAAGTTATCAGAGAATGAGACAGAGTCAGCAGGAGGCTAATCCAGCAATGTTGCACAAAGGGAAGACAGGATGTCCTGAGTGTGTCACAGACCAAATGCACAGTGGCCTTGGGTCTGATAACAGCAGCTCTTTTCAGGTGGAGAGAATCAAGTTCCTAGGATCTGAAACCTTAGCTCTTCCATGACTCTGGTCCCAGGCCATCCCAGGCCTTATCAAGTATGGTTCTGGTTTTAGACAAGGAACTATGTTCCTTATGCTTACATACATCAGGGAAATCCCCAGACCAACCTAGCCCCAACAAGTGAGTTCAGGTTCAAAACATATTAAAAAAAAAAAAGTCAGAGTTACTTCCAGGGAGGCTCCCTAGAGGAGGGACAAATTCTTCCTCCATTTTGATCAGTAGCCTTTTGTGTCACAAGGTGGCTCTGAGTCTGAAGACAGGATTCCTGTGGGCCATAGAAGGCTTCCGGGTGTTGCTGTTGTTGCAGTATGATCCCACAAATGTGAAATTTTTACAAGACCTACATCTGATTTCATTCTTACAGGAGAAATGAGGCTTTGTTTATATGAGTTGGGTCTTTTTGTTAGTAGCGAAATTATATTACTAACTGATACACATACTTAAGTAATTCCAATAGCATTTCAAAGTTAACTCAACTCTCCTTTGACTCACAGATTACAGATTTAGAATATTTAAGGAACCTGCAAATGCCATAAGAATATTTAAGTGCCTTAAAATTTGATCCCTATTCACTCCAGTAAGAGCTCAGACTCTCACGTCCTCTGGTGTACTTGTGACCTAATCTGAAGGCTGAATGTAGAGACTGAGCTTGGGTCCCAGGTCTCGAGTGTTTTTATTTGGAATCTCGCTTGTCAAAATGTTTCTTGGCAGAGCCAGGAGGAAGCAGGGCAAGATTGTTACTGGTTATAATCAGAACCTACAGGAGGATGACACATGCTCTGGACCCCTTTGTTCTGGGCGTGATAACCAAAAGAGAAATTTCTAAAAGGAAGGAGATTCCGAAGGCAACAGCACTGGGAGAGATGCCTTGGCTCCATTAAGTGCTGCAGAAAACCCTTGTAACGGGTCGTGTCCCCAAGACCTTAATTATCTCACTGACACCATGATGGAAATACCACTCAGGCCCTGGAGCCCAGCATATAGGTAGCACTAACTGCCAAAATGAGAATGAAGACCTATTTCATAGAAGTCTACAGTTCTGGCAAAGCCCTTAAATGTACTTACCTTTCTTTTTTGGCTTCTGTAGTTCCATTTCTTGAAAACTGTTCTTGATGACTACGATATGTCAATCCAGGGTGTGGTTTTTTGGTCTTAAAATCCCACCCTGAGAACGAATCAGAACTGCACTCTGGTCCTGAACACTCAGTGTAGTCGCTGGCTGACTAATAAGGACTTTGTATTGACTTGAACCTCTTCTATCCAAGTAGTCTTCTCTGATGGCTACCTCACAACTCCCCACATCATATGTGTTTGGATTTTCTGAATAAGGCATTCTTGATCATAAGCATTGTCCTCTAAGTCTGGCTAACTAGTTTATAAAAGTATATGGAGAGGGGTGTGGCTCAAAGGTGCCTACAAGAGAGCTGCTTTTCAAAGCCTGTGATTCTAGTGCAAATCCCATTTTTCCCTGCCACCCTGACTCTCCTGAGGCAAACCCAGCCAGCTCTTGTTCACAGGGTTGCTCTGATTTCCCTCCTCCCTGACTCAGGACAGGCAGCAAGCACAGCAGTGCTAGAGTCCCCTTTCCACCATGAGTAGGAGTCTGTTTTCCCTTCCTTATAATTTTCCAATCAATTTTCATTACCTTCCTGATGGCCCCCAAAGTTCTCCAACAGTCGTCTGGCTCCACCCTCTGCAGCTTCTGGTTTCTCCCCACATCTGCTGTTCATCTTTCCATAGAAAACATTTTCCTTTGGAGACAGTTTTTTAAAGAAAATTAATTTATTTATTGACAATTCCACATAGGTATAAAATGTGTTCTGGTCACACCCATACCTCTTTTGTCTCTCCTCCCCTCTCCACACCCTCCTCCTCCTCCCATCAAGCGTCTCTCTCTCACTGTCACATCTTTTTACTTGTTTTGATCTTTGCTTTATGACTCACAGGGTTTAGTGAGTGTGGAGCTATCCACTGGAGTACCTATAATTTACCAGTTCCTAAGTCTCTGAAGACAATGGCTTCCTCTCTGTCAATAGCCCTGGACCACTAATAGCTCCCCTCATCAGGGCAGGGCCCCATGAGTTCCTACCCCATTCATGACTGAATCTTCAGTCCTATGTAGAGCTTATGTAGGCAACCACAGCTCCTGTGAGCTCACTACTGCCAGGATCTGGCCTTGTTTTGAATTTAAGAAACACTGTTCACTTCTAATGCCGATCCCCCATATCCCAAATCCCTTACCACTCCTATAAAGGTGTGAGGATAACCTCCATTTTCTCCTTTTCTCTCATCATCCTTGGGGAATTTAACAGAGAACTGTGGCTTCTCTTGACTCTGGATAATATTTACACTGTGAGGGTGTCACTGAACAACCTTGGGGCTCTGCCTCTTATTTATCTTTCCCCATCTGAGCTGGCAGAATTACTCTTTCTTCTGTCTCTAAAGGATTTGTTTTCTCAGTTTGTAGACCACACAAATCATCATCTTTGGTCCACCTTACAAGGCCATTATTAGTTACCTGCATGCTACAGAAAAGAGCAAGAGAACTCACTAATTCTCTACTCCTTGTAATAAAATGACTAAGAGACAATCTAAATTTAGTTTGTGTTGTGCTGAGAAAAGGCAACAGTTTTGAGGATGTTCAAGTGTCCAGATAACCTTCCCCCCAAATCCTTTAATATATAAAACCTTAATCTATTCCTCAATGTCACAGCCTAGTGGTCTTGTTCTATTTGTCAAATTTAAGGAGTCCAGGGAGTTCATATCCTCTCCCTGATTTTGGTGTTCCCTTCTGTGTGGATAATTCCCAAATGGGTCTCTGAGTTGTATATCAAACTACTCACTCTCATCACTGTATGCCAAACATTTTCACTAAGACATCCTGCTGGAACTTACCACTTGATGTCAAATATTAAGCTCTCAGCACCACATAACAAATGGACTGAGTTTCAGAGCAATGTGGATCTGCTGGTGATGCCACCATTGTCATGTCTAAGCCAGACAACTTCAGGGACTTCCTCATTTAAAAGCTGGGGAGTGGAGACTTAATTCATGAACTTCATATTCAAACCCCTCTGCAGGTTGGTCTGAGTATCCTTTTAATGTTATGTTTCATTGTCTGCTTCTAGCCCACTTCAAAACTGGATTCCTCACTGTGCTTAGACATGTTGCAAAGTCTGCAGAGATGGTATCTTCATCAAATTCTTGTAAGCAACACACCACCAGGAATGGCTTTCTTCCTTTCTCCCTCCAGGGCTCAGCCCCTCTAATCCATTAGACTGTCCTGAACCTCCAAACCACTATGTTATACACTGAGTACAGACTACTCCTTTTGGTATGTATTTCATGCATGACAGCCTCTGTTTCTATGAAGACTTAATGTGAGCTGTAAAAGCTGACACGGTGTAAAATTAATGATGGGAAAAACTTTATAAAGATAGGAAGACATGCCAACATAAATTCTGAAGTGTGCTTGCTATACTGTGTGACAGTGAGGCTCCCTTTTAAGGCTGCAGAACTAGATGACAAAGCATACTGGGTTTTACATAATCTTCATCTTGTGCTTTAATTACTAGAAATGGAGCAAATAAAAATCTCTGTAGAGAGTAATATTTTTCTAGAGCAAAACCCTATAGTAAGTTCACAGTAGGATTCATGTTTTCCATAGGCAAGTCTAACTCCTACAGACAAAAGTGATTGGAGTGTGAAAGCTTTCAATATCAATTCTTCATATAGAAAGTATCATGCGAACTGAAAGTATTATAGGTTAGTGATACTAATTTAGTATAGTAGAAGGCTTGCTTAGCATGCATGGGGTCTTAATCTCAAGTATGGCCAAATCTAGCCAACCAGACAAGCAAAACTCCCAACTAACTGTAAAGTCAAAGAGCTGAGACAGTGTGGTCCCAACTGTACCAAGACAGATGGGAAACTCAAAAAAAAAAAAAAAAAAAAAAGAGGTGTTTTCTATGTTCTCTTGATGTGTGTTTATCTTGGGCAGACCTAAGGGAGCTTGTGGGCTGCAGTTCATTCCTTGGAGAAGCACTTGTGAGGGCTCTGGGTTGCTTGTAAATGTGAGAACCCTGTACTTTGAGACCAGATGGAGATGGGAGGAGAGTTGTTATCCTGTTGTGAAATTCAAAACCAGAGTTCTGTTCCACTCAGACATTGCAGCCCACTCTATCTTGGTCAACTAGGAGTGAAGACACCTCTTTCTCTCAAAACAAAAAGCAAATTATTGCAAGCTCTTAAGAGTTACCTATAAAATCATCACAACCGTTTTTATGTTGGTGATCCTAGGCTTATGTGAAATAGAGGAATGGAATACAAGAAGATTAAAATTTTCATTCGATTAAACTTTATCAAAATAAAATAATTCTGAGTCAATTACATCTAGCTTTAAAAATTCACATGGATGGTATAATGATGCTTAGCAGCAAATAAAAATATGAACAGATCTCCCCATCCTCTCTATCAAGGTAAATGGGTAAGACCCAGAGTCAATTTTAATGTCTTTATCAGTCATGATCCTAGCAATAGTTCATATTTGACATTACCTTCTCTTCATATCCAATGGAAGAACCAATTGATACTCCAAATAAGGAGTGAACCTTTCTTCTCTCAATGACTTTGTTCTCCTAATAAGGGCTCTAAGTCTCTTATAGAATCTGATACTGGCTTCCTGGGAGGAACTTTTTTTCCCCCTTCTTGTGGGGAACTTCTGCTGGTAAGGTTGAAGTCTGGCATCACTGGAAAGCCCTTGAGCTCAGTACTAAATGACAGACTCTCCCTTTTCATAAGAATCCCTTCTTCTGCCTGATCTGGGGAAATTCCAAATCCTCTAAGGAGTGTCATGTAACCCAACCCTTTCCTAATAAGAAACCCACCTAGTCAACCTGGAGTTCACCCCCCACCCCCATTGCCCATGGGATAATTAGGTACTGGGTTTATGTTCTTTGGATAGGATCATATCCAGCAAATCAAACACATTTACCTCCAAATTTCCTCCTCACTGCCCAAAGGTTTATAATATTCCTGATTCATGAAATAAATGCTCTCTCTCCCCACCATGACTGCCTGAGACTCAACTGTTTATTTTGGGTTAAGGAAGGAAGTGCTTTTCCTTTCATGAAGAATTCACTGCCACTGCCACTTGCTTGGCCAGGCTTGCATGGGGTGCAGGCCCCTGCCCAGCCAGGCTTGTATTTCGATCACCACCACCGGTCACCCCAGTGGCCTCCTCTTGTTTCTTCTGTGCCTGCAGAGCTCATCTGTAGTGTTTATCTGCAAGCAGCAGCCAGTCAGTGGATGTCCCTGAAAGATCCACCAAACCCATTCTAACCAAGCTGGGCTCCCACTGCTTGGCTTGGTCCAGGGGCTCTGAGAGCTCCTTGTAACTGCCCTACCTGTCTTTGGCAGTTTAGTTGAAAGAGCTGGTAACCTTTTGCTGCATGCGTGAGAGAGTTAGGGCTACCTTAACTCTCCTGCTTCTTTATTAAAAGAGTTGTAACACTTGGGCACTGGAGAAAATCCTTTCTCCTGCTTCTGTGGGATATCTTGTGGTATGGATTCTGATCTGCATTTAACCCTTTTCTGCCCAGAAACCAACTGAGCTCAGAAATTCTGGCGGAGAAGAGTACACAAGGCCCAAGCTCCCCAGAAACCTAAGAACGGCAATTGCTGACTCTTTACTTACTAACCCCAGCTCTCAAAGCCACGAACAAATGCCGTGCTTCCTAGCTCAGTGGTGTTCATCAGCAACAACACATTTAATTCCCTAATCTCGTTATCTAATGCTGCATAATGATTCTTGATCCTGTGTTGCTTGTGCTTATGAAGAATGACCATAGAAGATGAGGCGATACAATGTGTCCTATAATTTGCTGTTTGTAAATATCTCCGATTGAGAGGTGGGGTGATAAAACTGTGATAAACAGCTACGGTTCCTGGAGATTTGGTGATTTGAGAGAGAGCTAGGAGTTATAAGGTTTGATTAATTGTTCTGCTATCAGAATCCCAGCCCAGTGGTTCTCAACTTTCCTAATGCTGCGACCGTTAATGGAGTTCCTCATGATGTGGTGCCCCCAACCATAAATTATTTTCATTGCTACTTCATAACTGTGATTTTCCTACCTCTATGAATCATAATGAAAATATTTTTGTAGATAGAGATTTGTCAAAAGGGTCACGATCCACAGGTTGAGAACCACTGTCCTAGGGTCTTGTGGGTCTCTTTGTTCTTTTGCGTTCTGTATGTTCCAACTCTCAGAAAGGCTTTGCATTTCTTTGCTTCTGTTCCCTTCCTAGAACCTCCTACCCCATGGTACTCAAGTATCAACTTTCTCTGACCTTCTTCATTTTAGCTATGACATCTTAGTGACACTTTCTGAAGATGCCTAGTATAAGGTAACCCTTGCTTTTGAATTCTGTGTTCAAACACCTAATTTTATTTTGCCTTATCTAAGGGCAAAACATTGGTTGTTTCCTTTCTGTTTTTTTTTATGTAAAATCCCTTTAGTTAAATGGGTATTTTCATTCTTATTCACCTATGTTCAAGCTCTTTACAATATATGATATTTATATTACAAAATTTTACGTATTAAAATATCTTACAAAAATACCTTATAGCTCCTGGAAGCTATAAGGTATTTTTAGTAACTTGCGTTGAATGCAAATAATAGCATGAATATTGGAGATTGCCTTTAGTTAACTCAGATAAGGGAAGTTTTGAGCTGAGCATATGATATAAGAGTTGCACTTTTAAATCTTATTGGAAAAGATTCACAAATATCATAACTCTAATTGTACATGAAGAGATGAATACTAAGGATGTGCAGTGGAAGTTTAGGTTTATATCCTAGAAAGCTCATTAAAAAAGGAGAGCAAGAGAAAGACAATTTTATTTAAAATATGAACATATTGGGCAAAAGCTAGGATCCCAAGTAACCTCACCCTGGAGAGAAAGGTCTTTTGAAATTTTCTCCCTTTAATCTTGTCCTGAATCTTTGGGAAAGTGAGAGGTGGGAAGTGCAGACCTCGGAGCTTTTCCTCAAAGGGGGTTAGTGTCCTCTTCAATTGAAGAGGACATCAGAAGATGGAAAGATCTCCCATGCTCATGGATAGGTAGGAACAACATAATAAAAATGGCCATCCTGCCAAGAGCAATATACAGATTCAATGCAATTCCTGCCAAATACCACCACAATTCTTTATAGTCCTAGAAAAAGCAATTCTCAACTTCATATGGATTAATAAAAAACGCAGAATAGCTAAATCAATCCTGTACAATAAAAAAAAATCTGGAGGCATCACCATCCCAGATTTCAAGTTGTACTACAGAGCAATAGTAATAAAAACAGCATGGTACTGGTATAGAAACAGACCAGTGGATCAATGGAATTGAATTGAAGACCCAGAAATGAACCCACACACCTATGGTCACTTAATTTTTTTTTTTTTTACAAAGAAGCCAAAACTGCACAATGGAAAAAGGACAGTATCTTCAACAAATGGTGCTGTTCCAACTGGATGTCTACATGTAAAAGAATGAAATTAGACCCATACTTATCACGTTGCACAAAACTTAAGTCCAAGTGGATCAAAGACCTTAACATAAGGCCTGACACACTAAATCTATTAGAAGAGAAAATGGGGAAAAGCCTCCAACTCATCGATACAGGTGACAACTTCCTGAACAGAACACCAACAGCTCAGGATCTAAGTCCAGCAATCAATAAATGGGACCTCATGAAACTGAAAAGCTTCTGTAAGATGAAAGACACTGTCATTCGAACAAAATGGCAACCTACAGATTGGGAAAAAATCTTCACCAACCCCACATCTGACAGAGGGCTAATATCCAAAAATTTACAAAGAACTCAAGAAATTAAATGCCAAGAAATCAAATAATCCAATCAAAAAAAGGGGAACAGAGCTAAACAGAGAATTCACAAAGGAGGAATCCCTAATGGCTGAGAGACACTTGAAGAAATGCTCAGCATCCTTAATCATCAGAGAAATGCAACTCAAGATGACTCTAAGATTCCATCTCACACCTGTCAGAATGGCTAAGATCAAAAGCTCAAATGACAGCACATGCTGGCGAGGGTGTGGAGAAAGGGGAACACTCCTCCATTGGTGGTGGGAGTGCAAGCTTGTACGACCACTATGGAAATCAGTCTGGTGATATCTTAGAAAACTCGGAATAGCTCTACCTCAAGACCCAGCCATACCACTTCTGAGCATACATCCAAAAGATTCCTCGCTAAACCGCAAGGAAGTTTCCTCATCTATGTTCATAGCAGCCTTATTTGTAATAGCTAGAAACTGGAAACAACCCAGATATCCCTCAACCGAGGAATGGATTAAAAAAAAAAAACTGTGGTACATCTACACAATGGGATATTATTCAGCTATCAGAAACAACGAAATCATGCAATTTGCAGCCAAATGGATGGAACTAGAGAAGCTTATCCTGAGTGAGCTAACCCAGACTCAGAAGGATGCATATGACATCTATTCACTTATAATTGGATTTTAGCCATATAGTACAGGATAACTGTAACATCCAATGTACCAAAGGAAACATGAACATAGACTTTGTTACCTATTAATGAGACACTTTGCCCTAGTGGTGCTGCCTTGTAGGCCCCCAGTGTATGAGGAGGCTCTTGGCCCTCATATGACTGCTGAACTGGGGTGGGGGACTGATATGTAGGGACACTCCACTCTGGAGGAATGGGATGGAAGGGATAGGGGTTAGAGGGTGGGAGGACAGGACTGGGAGGGGTTGAAAGAGGGTACTGTGGTGGAGATGTAACCTGAAGTAAAAATAAACATTAAAAAGGGGGGTTAGTATGGTCTTGGGCTCAGCTCTGCAGGTGTTGTCACCATGTGACTGTATTCAGAGCCGGCATGGGCCACTCTTGGCCAAACACCCTTGGCTAGACATCCTAGACACCAACCATCTCAATTACATTTTGATTTTATAACCTTAAACTCTTTTCAAAAGTTTTCTCCTTTCAACAGATTTTTATCTGGTTGAGCTGAGGTGGCTCTCACTTCTGGAGAAGTGTGATGATTAGTTGTGATTGACAGGCTCCAGAATCACTATGGAAGCAAGTCCCTAGGCACACCTGTGAGGGACTTTCTAGATCAGTTAACTGAGTTAGAGGGGCTGGGAGGGCCCTTCTTAGGTGTGGGTGTTACCATTCTATCAGCTGAGGCTCTATTCTGAATAAAAAGGAGAAATAGAGCTAAGAGCCAGTATTCACATGCTTCCTGGCTGTGGATATCATGTGACCAACATGACTTCCCCACAGTAATGGACTGACCCTCTAACTGTAAGCCAAGACAAATCCCTCCTTCCTTAAGTTCCCCTTGTCATGCATTTCATTGTAGAGATGAAAGAAGTAAATAATGGAAGAAGAAAAATGTAATTGCTAGAACTTACTCAAATAACTCAAATGCGCAAAGATTATGATTGGTCTGAGGTTTTATTCTCCTTACAACCCAACAAGCTTGGGTTTCATGGAGAGTCAGAAGATATGACTTCAGTCCCTGGAACCTGCATCATAGATGAAAATCAACATGTAGCACACACACACACACACACACACACACACACACACACACACACACACAGGAAGTAAATGTAAAAGAAAATAAAAGCAGTGACTAGACCTTCCTGCCTCCTAGTGGCATATGGAGTGTGTACTAGTCAGGGTCTGTAGAGGAACAGAACTGACAGAATGGATACATTTCTTAAATGGGGGTTGTCAGATTGGCTTACACAACATTGTCTGTGTAGTCCAATGATGGTTATCTTCACACCGGAGAGGATGAAAATCCATAAGAACTGAATCCATGAGGGTGCACTCCTCTGAAGACCCAGTCAGGTACTGAAAGTCTGGAGGGTTCCTAGAGAGGCACTGGTCTACCATGTTGGGAGGCTGAAGAAGCTGAGTTCTGCCATCCGTGAAGGACGGCAGCAACAGTAGCAGCAATAGCAACTCAGCTGCGAGAGGTGGAGACAAGCAGGAGAAAAGCAAAGGCTTCTCTTGGGACCCCGTGTATCTGGGCTGCTGCCCACGGGAGGTGTTGCCCGCCCTGGGGGTGGGTCTTTCCCCTCAGTTCATTATTCCAAGAACCACCTTTGTAGAGGCACTCTCTTTGTTGATGCCGGTTCAGTCAGGTTGACGACCAAAATCAGCCATCACAGGGTGGTAGAGAAGACCTAGATGGAGGGCTCTTCCTGAAGTGAGCCGAGTTAGAAAGTATTGCCAAGACTGGGGAATGCCTACTTTCAGAGCAAGTGACAATAAGTCTGCCCTAGATCTCAGGGTAGTGGCTTCTTTGTCTGTCAAGGTTGCAGAACCAGCCCTGGGAAATGGTGTGGCAGAGAGTGGTCAGGGCCTTGTGTTCTTGATATTCTCTGTGAGAAAATGCGGCTTCGTGGTTATGGTGAGATACTTTCCCTCAGACATAACACATGGGGTGTGAAGAGAGCTGAGGTCTGGTGGATACACATGGCAAAGATAAGGTACAATGATTAGCTAATTGACACATCGAAGGCTGACAAATGTACAAAACTTATTATTTTTTTAACACTGAGTAGAAAGATATTTGAGCATTTGGAAACTTGTCATTCTATATGGTATTTTCTATATTCAGCTTCACAGTGAGAAAGATTCTATAGCAGGATTTAGAAATATCTCATTCCTGAATACCAAACATTTAGGTGGTGACAGCCTTTCCTCTGACTTTCTGGTTTATGTCTTCATCGATGTTCTTTCTTGTAGACCTACTAAAAATAAAATAAATATACACTTTTTTAAGTATATGAGACTATAGTCAGGTTCTTAACATTACAACTTCAAAGGTACCTCACAGTGGGGAAGTTTACCAAATTCTTTTGTCTTGAGAAAATAGTTTCAGCACGTCCAACATGTCCCAGTCTCAGCCAAACTTTCAGAGTCTCATCTAATCCTTCCAAAGAGGTGCCATTTTGTAGTTCCAATTCATGTTAGAAGAGAAATCCTTTTACGATTTCTTTTCACTTTTAATTATGTGTGCCTGTGTGTGAACATGCACAGTTGTGTGAGGGTGTCAGACTTCCCGGAGACTGAGAGATGGAAGGTGGAGAGCTGCCAATGTGTGTCCTAGGAACTGAACTCAGGTCTTCTGAGAGAACAGGAAACACACAGATGTGCCACCTTCTCAGCTCCCAATGAGAGAAGTTCTAATGACATGTTCTCATGACGGATGATATCATAGGCTCTGAGAACTGGGGACAGTGCAGAAGTCATGTGTACACCATCCTGGTTACGATTTGGGAGTGGACTCTCTGTAAGTGAGAAAACAACTTCGTTTATTGATTGCTTGTTTGTTTGCTTAGCTTTTTTGAGACAGGGTCTTCCCACAGAGACTAGACTGCCCTTGAGCTTGAGTATCCCTGCCTCAGCCTCTTGGGGACTGGGGTTACAGATCTGTACCATCCTACCTGTCAAGAAAAGATCCTTACCGAGTTGTCCAAGTGAATTACTTGGGAAGCTGCAGTGTCTTTTCTCTAACACTTGTTATCCTCCTGGGGGCTGGAGGAGAAGGAAGGGAAGGCTCTCTGCCTGAAGCCAGCCAAGAAGTTAAACTTCCCTACTGTGAGGTACCTTTGAGGTTGTAATGTACTGTAATGTGTTGCAGACTGTGCTTCCAGAGTTGGGAAGAGTCTCTCTGAACTGCACACAGCTTTAGAGCACCCTGATCTCCCCACAGGGTTAGGGGACAATGGTGCTTCTATTGGCGAGTCTTAAACAGGCATAAAAGTGGAAGGACAGGGTAGACTTGTGTCCTCTCACCCAAGTCTATTTCAGGGAGAAAGCATCAACGCCTTCCTTCTGCTGTCTGTAGACTGAGTCTTGCTGAGCAAGCATTCAGGGGCCAGGTTGTCACCAGAGACCTCCATTGTCTTTGAATGTCCAGATCAACATTAACCAACCCTTAGCACTTCGATCCTAGGATTGTGCATACTAATTCCCTTACCGAAGGCTGTAGATCAGTTAATGTCAGCACACAGGCCTGAATCTTTAGCCCCAATCCCATAGCTTGGATCAGATAGTGATTCCCTGCAGGGTGGCTCCCTGGGGCAGAGGTTGAAGAAGCAACCTGTAGGGCTGGAGAGGTGGCTTGCTGGTTAGAAACATGTGCTGCTCTAAGTTCAATTCCTAGAACTCAGGTTGGGGGACTTACAGTCACCTGTGACTGTAGCATGCACCCTATGCTTCCAGTCTCTGAGGCCTCTAGCACTCATGTGTGCAAATACACACACATACACACACACACACACACACACACACACACACACACACACACACACACGGCATAAAATAAAGGAGGAGAGCAAACAGAGGCGAGAGCAGCAGCAGCAGCAATCTATGCTGTGATAACTCTCAATTTATAGTGTCTGGCTGCTCCAAGCTCCCTGCCATCTGCCCTATGCCGAAGTAAATCACATGATGTGAAACCACCCCACAGAAGGTTATAAAAAGTCACACTCTTCCCTCCTTCTAGTGATTGGTCTGAGACTCCCCAGGGAGTTTGCTTAGTGACTGGACTCCTGGTGGAGGCTGCTCCCTGAGGAGGCTCCTCTGCACTCCCCTCCTGGACGGTCTTCCCACCTCCTTCCCTTCCTCTCTTCCACCCTCCCTCCCTCCCTCCCTTCTTCCCTCCTTCCCTTCCTCCCTGCCTCTCCCCTCCTCTTTCATTCTCACTTTTAAAAAATTGAAAGTAGATTTTTCTTTCATACAATACATTCTGATTACAGTTTCCCTATTCTCCAGCTCCTCCCAGATCCTTCCTGACCCCCTACCACACCCATTCTCTCTCATTACATACAAACAGGTATGAGTGATGTTGTAGGCTTTTTACCAGGAGCCTCTCTTCCCTAGAGGGCCCAGTGGGTGTTTAGCTAACTCTTTTTATATTGTGTTGTTTCTACTAATGCTCTGCATCCACCTTAAGGCCCATCCTGGGCTTGCTGGTCTTTCATTATAATAAACCTCAATCCAGAAGGGACTTTATGTGCCAGCTTTCCCATTCAGATTGACCACTATGGTCTTTCTGTCATTTTCTTTCATAACACTCTCTTATTGTTTGTTAAATAAGACTCCTTTGGTTCTAATGTCTAGTTTGGATGATAAATCAAATGGTCATCCCCCCCCCCCCAAGGAAACTACCACTCTGCCCAAATAGCTTTGCCTCTAAAGCGCAGAGGTTTCTTGAAAGGATATTCTGGTGTGAAGGAAAATGTGTGACAGAGTGGGGTGTGCGTCAGAACTCAGGGTACTGTGATTCCTAGTGAAACACAATTGGCTGGGACCTCGGGGGGAAAGGCATTTGAGGTCTAAAGGTACCATTTCGCTAATAATGGACTCTCCAGTTTCTATAACCACAAGAGCCAGTTCCTGCTAACATACCTCTGCTTCTGTATTTACTCATCTGGGTGTGCGAGAAGAAGCTGCCAAAATGGCTGATCCACTGGGGGGAAAGTTTTTATTGTGAATAAGAGAGAGAAACTATACAGAGAAATCTAGAACAGTCCAGAGTAGGGAGGAAGAGTAACTGGACAAGGCTGGCCAGAGCTAGGGAATCAAGACAGCAGGAAGGAATAGTGGAGGTAGAAGAGGTGGGACAAAGGTTCTCAACCTATGGGTCACGACCCCTTTGGGGGGTCAAATGACCTTTTCACAGTTGTCACCTAAGACCATTGGAAAACACAGATATTTACATTATGATTCATAATAGTAGCAAAATTACAGTTATGAAGAGGCAACAAAAGTAATTTTATGGTTGGGGGCTCACCACAACATGAGGAGTTGTATTAAAGAGTCACAGTGTTAGGAAGGTTGAGAACCACTGAATTGGAGACCAGCGAAAAAGAGAATGACAAGAGTAGCTGGATGCAGGGGATATAAAGGGAGCTGGGATGTCAAGTGAGAAGGGTCAGGAGGCTAGTGTGGGGGCTTTGAAATGTGTAAGGTTCCTGTGACTGAGGAAGCCTTGAGGCCAGCATGGGATTTGATATGCTCATAGGCACCACAGGTGTGTGTCAATACATCTTACATCCCTTCTGCCAGAGGCAAAGGGAGGAAACCCATTTCGCAAGATCCTGAGGAATGCTGGCTTTTTTTGTTTTTCCTAACAGCCAGAAATCCTTCTTTAGTTCAACTGGAGCTCATTTCTGGATATATGGGCTGCCTGAGACTAGCAACCTGTTGGTTCTGCTCCTCTGGAGAATTCTAGTGAAGGAGCCAGAGACCTGCCTTCTCCTCCTCTCATTGCTTTCAGTAGTAAGTCGGCCTGCTTTGTAGATGAGGTAACATTATGTATTGACTCAAACGTGTTGCTCCTGAGAGGGAAAAGAGGAAACTATGGATGATTTCCTGAACAAACGGTAGAAGCTGGGCTTTTCCTAGACAACTGGCATACAGTCCACTAAAGGGCACCAGAGCCATAGAGTAGTTGTCCTCAGTTTGAAAGGCTTGTGTGGGTGCTAACCTAGACTGCTATATTGTAGGGATGGAGAAAACAGGCACAGCCTAACTCTTCAAGGGCTTCAGCTCGGCCTGTTGTGTGAGGATAAGATGTAAGCTGTCCATCTACTGCTCTAGCAGTATTCCTACCTGCTTTCTCCATGTTTCCCACTACAATATGATGAATTCAACCTCTGAAACTGTAAGCAAGCCCCCAACTAAATGCTTTCTCTTCTATGTTGCCTTGGTTATGATGTTTCTTCAAGCAATAAAAAAGAAACTAAGATCCAGAACACCCCCTTGATTCCTAAACAACTCAAAATTTAACTATGAGACTCTAGCTATCTATTCTTCAACCACCTCAGAGACCTGAGAGGGATAAATATATCTGATTATATAGGAAGAGCAGGGCCCGCAGCTTCCAAAACTAAGAAATGACATACCAGTGGCTGCCTGGACAGTCCCCATTTTCTCTCCATACATTACAGCATCAATCTTCAGTCATTTGGCCCCGTTTCTCTGACAGACATTGATTGTAGAGCAGGAATTATGAAGGACTTACCTACCCTGTCTTGGCAGAGCTAGGCTGTCGACTTACCTGCTTCCAAGTTTTGTCCTTTTTGGACAGCATTCTGTCTGCAGTTGGAGCAAGGGGTTTTTCTGCCAAGAGATAGGCTTGCCACCAATTCAATCATCTCCCACTGGAGATTCTTCAATGCTCATCTTCTACTTGGAGGAGAATAGGGGGTGCTGTCAGGAGCTGACATGTCTCGATATCAAAAAATCTTAAGTTAAGAAAACATCTTTGAACGCCATATTCTGCAGATCTCTTGAGGTTTTTGAAGATGCCCTATCTATCTCTTACATTTAGATAAGCAAATATATTTAGATAAGCAAATATTTTTAAGTGGCCATGATGTTAGAACTGTCTTCTAAGTACCTATATGTACATCCATAGATTTGTGCTGATTTCAACCTTGGTCAGAGAAGCTCCATATTCAATGGATAGTAGTTAACGGAGAGAGTCACACTGTCCTAAGTGCTGACAATAAACGGCAGTGAGTGCTCAGCTGTAGATGGAATATCTCTACCAGTCCTACCCAGAGGCTTGGGAAACATGGAAGAAAAGACAGAAATAATGTAAGAGCTGGAGGATGCCAAGGAGTGTTGTGAAATGTGGTCCTCAACTCCAAATGAAACAAAGACTTCAACATAAGGCCAGATACACTAAATCTGGTCGATAGAAGAGAAAGCGGGAGTAGTCTTGAACTCATAGACATAGGAAAAGACTTTCTTGAACAGAACATTGGTAATGTAGGCACTAAGATCAACAATAAATGAGACCTCATAAAACCTGGAAGCTCCTGTATGGAAAGGGGACACTATCATTTGAACCAAGCAGAAGCCTACTGAATAGGACAAGATTCTTACCAGCTACACATCAGATACAGGAATAATATCCAAAATATATAAAGAACTAAAAAAAAAACCCCAAAAACTATATATCAAGGAAACAAATAATACAATTTTAAAATGGGGTACAGATCTAAACAGGGAATTCTCAAAAGAGGAGAATCAAATGTCTGAAAAACCCTTAAAGAAATGTTCAGCATCCTTAGTCATCAGTGAGATACTAATCAAAACTGCTTTGAGATTTCATCTTACACTAGTCAGAATGACTGTGATCAACAAAACAAGTAACAACTCATGCTGGGCAGGATGTGAAGGAATAGGAACCCTCATCCATTGATGAGGGGAGTGCAATGCCACTATGAAAATAAGTGTGGCTGTGACAGATCTTCAGGAAGATGGGAATTGATCTACATCAAGAACCAGCTATATCACTCTTAGGCACATAACAAAGGATGGTTCATCATCCTACTTCAGAGACTTACTCAACCATGTTCATTGTTTCTCTTTTCATATGGTCAGAAACTGGAAACAACCTAGATGTCTGTCAATGGATGAATGGATAATGAAAATGTCATACATTTACACAGTGGAATATTAGCCATTAAAAAATGAAACCATGATTTTCACAGAGAAATGGATGGAACTAGAAAACAATCATCCTGCATTAGGTATCTCCAACCCTGAAAGACAAATACAATGTCTATTCTCATGTGGATGTTAGGTGCTAAGCCATTGATAAGCAAGTTACAAGCCATATAACCACAGAGACTAGGTAGAGAGTAAGGGACTAGGCAGGAGGGATGGATTTCCCTAGGAAGGGGAAATAGAATAGATAGCTATAGGTGGAGGTTGAGGAGACTAAAAAAGGAAGATCATACAGGGAGGGAGAGGGTAGAAAGGGTGAGGGAAGGAATACCGAGAGGGACAGCTAAAACTGAAGGCCATTTATTTGAGAACTTGTATTAAATTTAATGCAGTAGAAGCTTTCCAAAACATATATATATATATATATATATATATATATATATATATATATGAAGGTGATCACCAAATAACTAAATGAAATCACCAAATAATGGGGAGACAGATCCTCAACTGGACATCTCTTGTCATCAAATGAAGCTTTCAGTGCCAGGATTGGGTTACATCTAGTCGAGTTATTGAGCAAAGGGGTCCCATAGGAACCCCCAAACAATACAATCTATTATCAAGGCTATTGGTGGCTCTCCACAAACTGATAGTAAGGCTGAAGACAATACTCACTGAACACAGAGAAGTTTTTCTGGTGCCTACCTAGAGCCTTCACCTCTATGAACTACTGTTTATATAGTTTTGGAAGGAACTCTGCACACTACCAGAACAGAAAGTTAAACACCAACTGAACTACTAACCATTTGATTTCCAATGGTGTTGTGTCTGCATGACATGCTGGTGCAATTGTGACACAAAGCTTGTGGGGGTAATCAACCAATATCTAATTTGAGTTAAAGCTCACCCTAGCATGGTTCATGTGGACAAGACACTGAGACTAGATAAGCAATGGACCTCGGGAATAACCAAATACTACTGTTCTCCTAAAGGAACACAGCAATAAAATGACATTTTGTGTATTCATGGAGAGATCCTTGCCCTAATCAGACATCATCAGAGAAGCTTCCTCCTGCGGTAGATGAGAACAAATACAGAGACCAACAGTCAGAGACTGAGAGTTCTTGGGACACTTGGCCCTAAAAGGGATCCATCAAATCCCTCCTCTTAGGAGTCATGGGACCCTGTAGAAGAGGAACCAGAATGACTGTAGAACCAGAGGGGATCAATGACACAAAGGCCTTCTAAACATACCATGACAAATGCACATACGAACTCACAGAGACTGTGGCAGCATGCACAGGGCTTGCAAGGGTCTTTACCAGATGGGCTCCTAGAGCTAAAAGTAGAAGCAGACGTATCTCCCCATCCCTGACCCAGAAGCTGTCTTCAATTGATACCCTCTTGCGAATGAAAATTTAGTTTTCTCTGAGGGAGTCTCCCTGGAGAAACAAGCCACTTTTAATTGTAGGCCCCATTCCCAGCAGTAGATATTTAACACAAAATGAACTCAACAAGTTTTTTTGTGTCATAATGCTTTGTCAGGTTTGTTGTTGTTTTGTTTTTACAACTCCTTTGTGTGTATATTATGGCCTGTGGTTTTCCAGTTTATGGGATTCCGGTGTATGCAGATGTATGTTTCTCTGAGTCTATATGTGTTTCTTCTGCTTTCTCTTTGGCTCATTTCCTTTTGTTGGTTTGTTTTGTCCTATTCTGGTTTGTTTTTGTTTTATCTCATTTTACTTTATTATTATTCCTTAGATTCCTGTTTGTTTTCTAAGGAAAGACAGAAAAAGGGTGGATGTGGATGGGAGCAGAGGTGGAGAGGAGTTGGGAGGAGTTGTTGGAGGCGAAATTGTAATCAGACTATTTTTCATGAAAAAAAAAATCTATCTTTAAAAATGGGGGAAGGGACATGAAGTTGGTGGGGAGATGTGTTGAAGAGGCCTTTAGAGGCATTGGAAGAAAGGGTAGTGGAGTTATATATAAACAAAATACGTTATACACATGTATGAAATTTCAAAAATTATTTTTAAATAAAAAAAGAGGGGTTTGAGAGATGGCTCAGTGGCTAGGATCGCTTGCTGCTTTTCTAGATGACCTGATTTCAGTCCCAGCACTGACATCGCAGCTCATAACCATCTGTACCTCTAATTAGATCCTTTGTAATTACAAAGGATCCAGTGCCCGTTTCTAGCCTGCACAGGCCCCAGACATGCATGTGGTGAGCAGACATACATGCAGACAGAACATCCATACACATAAAACAAAAGTACATCTTGAAAAAAAAAAGAAAAATAGTTTCCTTCTTGACAGAGTCCCTGTTTTGTGACTTTTTCTAGGAGAGCATGAGGAAATGTCTAGTCACTCCAGACAGGCTACTGATGGCAGATCAAAATGATTCCACTCAAGTCTAGCTTGGGGAACCAGTGAGTTTATTGTAGCTAGTTATAGGAATTTAAGTGAGAGGTTAACTCACAGGAGCATCTGTGACTCAAAGGCATTGCTAAAAAGCCTGCCTCAGCATGACTGATGACTCACCCACAAAGGGTGCATGCCTAAGAGTTCCCTGACAACTTATGGGCACCTGGACCTTTTAGAAAGTCTCCTGTCCCCACAAATTTCTTACTGCTCTTATGACATTGTGGAAGGGACTTGACACTTTTGTAACTTTCTGATCTAGGTAAACTTCATTAACTTCTTCAGTCTTGTAAATTTTAGTAGCTTCCTGAACTCTGTAAGTGTCACTAACTTCTTGAGTCTTTAAGTTTCAGTAGCTTCCTAAGTCTTCTGAGCTTCTTTGTCCACTCTAGGAGGGAAAGTGCCAGTTTAAAGGGTGTACTTACTTCCTTTCTGTTGCCATGATAAAACACTCTGACCAAAGACAAATTGAGGAAGAGGGAGTTTATTTGCCATGTACTTCTAGGTCACAGTGCTTTACCAAGAGCTATCAAGGTGTCAGAAGTCAGCTCTGATACTTCAGTTAAACTGTGGCAGGCTGTAGAGTCAGGAATTGATCATTCAGCAGACTTTTCTCTGAGGGAACAAAGCTTGATTCTCTGGGGCCAGTGAAAGACTCCATGGGGCCAGCGAAAACTCTCTGGGGCCTGTGAAAAAGGGGGTGGTGAATCACACACACACACACACACACACACACACACACACACACACACACAC
>CAJQZJ010000733.1:0-16577 GCA_907164525.1 Lophiomys imhausi | reverse complement strand
TATATATATATATATATATATATATATATATATATATATATATATATGTGTGTGTGTGTATCTATCTACATGTGTATATGTGCGTGTCTGTATGTATGTGTCTCTGTATATATATATATATATATATATACATATATGTGTGTGTGTATGTGCATGAATGTGTGTGTATATGTCTGTGTGTGTTGTGTGTGTATGTGTATGGATTTAAATAGTTCTTTCTACCTCAGCTAGCACACTTATGATGGGCTGATTTGGGGTTCTAATATTGTTCACCTTTACAGCTAGGTCTCAAAATATATTCTCCAATTTGTGGCTTAAGTCAATTAACTGGCTGTCTTAGTCTTGTAGCTATTCATCTGATAAGAGATTCATATTCAAAATATATGAATAACTCAATTCCAGAATAAAGAATAATTTAATTAATAAATGTACAAACAAGTGTCCAATAAGTGGATGAAAAAATGTTCAACGTTTTACCCATCAAAGAAATGCAAGTCAGTCAGAATTGCCATTATCAGGAAAGAAAGTATGTTGGCAAGGACATAAGTGGGAGGGTTGGAATGGCAGGGAACACCTGGTAATGCACTGATACTGAGATTATAAATTAGCTGCCATGAAAGTCCGTAGGAAGGTCCCTTAATAAGACTGAAAGCAAAAATGCATATAATGTCCCACATTCAGCTGTACTTCTCCTGGGCATAAACCCAAGGACTGTAAATCAGCATACCACAGAGATATTTGCATATTCATGGCTATTGTAGCACTATTTGTGGTACTCAAGCTATAGAACCACCCTTGATATCCATCAACAGATGAATGAATAAAGAAAATATGGTGTATATACACAACCCAGTTTTGCTCAACTGTAAAGAAGAATAAAATTATATCATTTACAAGAAGTGGATGGAACTGGAGCTCATTGTATTGTGTGAAATAAGCCAAACATAGAAAGATGAATATCACATTCTCGCATACAGAATCTGGGTTAAGAAAATTAAAAAAAAAACAAAACAGGAAAGTAGAAGGGAGATTCATAGAAAGGGGACTTGTGTGAGGGAGAGGGGCGACAAGAGAGGGTAATGGGGTGGGAGGTAGATATTATCAAAGTATGTACATGTGAGCAAATGTCTTAATGAGACCAATTATTTTTCTGCCACTAATATATACTAAAACAAACAAACAAACAAACAAACAAACAAACAATTTGAGCAGACTGTGAGATGACAGTTTCTCTGATGTGGTAACTCTTTGAGTCTCACCCTCTGATCATTGGCTAGCAATTTCTGTATCAGTGCCTTGTGTTTGAACTCAAGCCTCTTCTGCCCGCTAACAGGATGTGCTGATACTTTCTGGGCTGCCTCCTTGTGTGTGTCTGGGACGACTGTCCACTCTTTAAATATTTCTATTTTGCTCTGAAGGTATGGGCACAGTGTTACCAAAAGTTGGATTCCCTGGTGGTGTGATGATGTATGTGGCTTTGTATATAGTAGTACTTGTTTTCTGACTTTTACATTGTGTTTGCAAAACTGGTCTTCCTCCTCCACTCAAATCCAAGTCTGTTCTCTCAGCACATCTCTACCCCAATAGACAGAGCTATTTCTAAGTGTCCTCAGTCTAACCCAATTGGTTGCCATGGACCAGGAAGTACCAACGCCTTCAGGAAGGAAAGTCTCTGTAGCATCCGTTTTGTTAAAGGTTGTGCAGATGACTTGTGTGTTTTGAGTTTCACGGCATTTCAAGCTCTTTGATTACCACATGCCACTCCTTCTTACACTCTATTCAGTGCCTACAGCAGTTGAGCCTCTGAAGGCAACCAGAGTGTGACATTCTGTGAGAATCCTTGGGAGATCTGGGGCTCTGACTTCTGCCCCAGGGTCACCTGTGATAGTGACTGAGAGGAAAGACCCTGCCTGAAAGTGGAAAGTACCTCGTGCAAAGAGGTCTGAGGGAAGAGCAGCCTTGCTTTCGCTCACCTTCCTTTGCTCATTGCTGACAAGTGCATCTGCACTGCCACCGCTGCCATTCTTCACTAACACCAAAGCCTTCCAACATGACCCCAGACCGGCAGCCCTCCAGCCTTCAGACTGAAACTACTCAGGCATACAACTCTGTAGACTGAGCAACCACCTGGCTTTCAGTTGTTTTAGCATGCAGATGACACTGTTGAACTACTCCATCCTACTGTGGAGGCAACTTAATGGCTACTGAATCCCTTTCATTATATATATATTCATTCTATCGGTTTCATTCTTGCAGAGAACACTAACAGCTACCCTAGTTTTCCCTCTGGCATGCATGGCTCTCCAGGACAGCATGTTCTTATGACCCCTGATTGTAGTCTCTCTTACCTCTAGCTATCAACTATATTCACACTCCCCAGTAATAAAGTTTGGTCACACCAGGCTCTTTGTGTGTGGGGAATAACTTACTGCAACCTGCAAAATGAAGTTCTACATCTGTAGATGGAACTCTGGTCCCTTCCCAAGATCACCTGTCTGAGTTATGATGACAACTCTTTTATTATCTGCTTTTCAAAGAGACAAATTGAATAACTGAATAATCCCCTCTTACACGCTATGGTTTTCCACTCTTCTCTGATCTAGACTTGTTTCATGTCGTGTTTCTGTGGGTGTGCATGTGAGTGTGGGTACCTGATGAGGCCAGCAGAGGGTGTCCGATCCTCTGGATCTGGAGTTAAAAGCAGCTATGAGCCTCCTGATGTGGCTGCTGGGAACAAATTTGGGTCCTCTGGAGGAGCAGTGAGGACACTTAACCATTGAGCTATCTCTCCATCTGTTCTCAGAGTAGTAAAGATAAACTACACTTTATCTTTAAAGATAAAGATATTTTTATCTTTAAAATTTTAAATAGAGAGCTACATAGAAAGTGTAAGTTGTCATTGTTTCTGTACTTAAATATCACCAGTAGATTAACTGCTGAGTTCATGGTTCACATATCCTAAGGTTAAGGGCTTACATGGAGGATATTGCATTGGAGGTATGCCTTGGGAGGGTATATCTTGGTATCTTGTCCCCAGTCCCTTCTTCTCTCTCTGTTTTCTCTCTGTCTGCCTCCCTGGGATCAGCATTCCCTCAACCATGCCCTTCTGCCATGATGGCCTGGCTCATCACAGTTCAGAAACAGTAGAACCAGCCAACCATGATGACACCCCAGTAACTGTGAGGCAAAATATATTTTCTTCTTCTTAACCTGCTTCTGTTGGGCACTTTATCACAGCAACAGAAATACTTGGCAATTACACACTGACTTGAGTTATGTTTCATTCTTCAGGTCCTGTAAGATTCTAATGACAGTATAATTCCACTAACACCATCACCCTTGTGCCATTTTCATACTTCTACGTCTGGATGCATAGTTAACCATGATACAACGCTGTCATTTTTGCTTTAGGAAAGCTGCCATCTGGAGATTGCCATTTCTACTGCTCTTCTCTCTTGTATGCAGATCCAATTTGCATCTGGCATCATTTTCCTCCAGCATTAGGAGGTCCCCTCATCATTTCTCCTGCTGGCAGTATATCCCATCCACTTTTTAAATGTGAAAATAACTTCATCGCTTACATTTCTTGAAGATTTTTTTTTCTTCCAGACCTAGTGTGCTTAATAGGCATTTTTTTTTTCCTTCCAACATTTTCAAGATGTTGCTCTTCTGTCTTCTAGATCAGTCTAGTAAACCTTCATTACTACTGCGGATCCCTTTAGGGCAGACATCTTTTTTTTTTTTAAGGTCTGACTGCTTTTAAGTTTTCTCTCCTTTTTATTTGTTTGTTCTGTGACCTTACTTGTGATGTTTCTAGTATAGTTCTATTTGTTTTACATTAACTAACTGTACTGGTTAATTTTTGTCAACTTGACACAAGGTGATACCTCTGCTGAGGAAACACCTCCATCAAACTATCTGGAAGGCAAGTCTGTGGGGGTTATTTTCTTGGCTGATGATTGATGTGGGAGGGAGGGCCCATCTCACCATGGCACATGGCCCAGGGTATATATAAAGCAGGCTGAGAAAGCCATGGGGAGTGACCCAGAAGGCCTCATTCTTCTATAGCCTCTGCTTCAGTTCCTGCCTTGAGTCCCCTTCAGGATCAACTGTGATTCTGAGCATAAGCTAAGTAAACCCTTTCCTTCCCAGGTTGCTTCAGCCCGTGGTGTTCCTCACAGCAACAGAAAGCAAATGAAGACAGTGAGTACCCATCTTAGATCTTTGAGTTGCTGCTTTTGATTATCTGGACAAAGACTGGGGACTTGCACAGTTTTCTCAGGTGGACTTTTTTGATCCCTTCTTTTATTTCCTTGTCAGATAAACAAAACAAAACAAAATGTATGTATGTTACATATTTGATGTTATTTCCTAGGTAATTCAGGTTTTGTTTTCTTTTAAAATCCTTTTTTTCTCCTTTTCAGTTTGTATGAATTCTATTCAGTTGTTTTCAAATTCCCTAATCCTGTTTTTTTTTCTGATTAACAATCTTCTTTTAATGCAAAGCAATCGATTTATTTTAAATATTCTACTTTTAGTTTTAATATTTCTATTTCTTTCTGATTTCTTTTCGCTTTCCTTCTTAGAAAAATTGTGTATATATTTCCTAACATCCTCCATTCCCTTCCCTAGTCCATTAACCTTTTTCTGTGAATTCTTTAAGCGATTACTTCATTTAATTGTTACAGCTGTTTCCAAGTCTCTTTCTATTAATCCCAATATGTGTGCCATCTGTTGCCCTGATTCTATTGACTGGTTACTTATATTTAAATATGTAATAGTATCATGTGTGTGTGATATGTGTGGGGGAACACATGTGTCATGGCCCATGTGTGGAGGTCAGAGGACAACTTCATGAAACTGGTTCTCACCTTCCATCTTTGTGTGGTCCCAAAATCGAACTCAGGTCACCAGGCCTGAACAGAAAGGGCCTTTGCACACCGAGATCTCACTGGCTCAGTGAGCAATACAATAATGTGGGTCTTACCCATTGTTCTTGTTTCCTGAAAGTCAGCCAAAAGCCTTCCCAGTTCTGCCTCTTCTGGATTTATTTCCAGCATCTTTATAGTTGCTCTTCATATGTGCAAGAGGGAGAAGTAAAAATCTAAAATGAGATGCCACAATGTCACAAATCACCTGGGAATTAGTGATGGGTGTTTTCCCATTACCAAGAAAAGTAAGGATGATGATACACATTCAAGGCTAGAAATCAGCATGGTATCATGCAGATTTGACTCATCCATAATTACTTTACAGAAAAAAATATTGTAAATGAGACTGTAAGTTCTACAGGTGAAACTCTGTATGTTTTTGGTTATTGTATTTTGGTTTTTGTTTGAAATCACTTAAGCCGGTCATGGTGGAATACATCTGCAGTATCAGCTACTGGGGATGCTGAGGCAGGAGGATTGCGAATTAAGGTCAACCTGAGCAACATATACTTTATTTAAAAAGTTTTTTTTCTTTTAATGTAACAGATATATATTATCATATACTCACAACTCTGGAAAATAGAATAACATTGATTAAACACTTATTCTGGGCTAGGTTCTGTTAGAAAAGGTTTCTTAAATTAACTCTTTCAGTGTTTACAACACAGGGTTTATAAAGCAGCAGCAGCAGGGACCAACACTTGGAATCTCCCCAAAGATCCCATTTAGCCATTTGCAGTCAGGGCTGGCTCCCTCACAGGGATGAGACCGCGGGAGAATGAGGATGCTGGAGAGAAGCTGCGCACTAGCCGCTGAGGCTCATTAACCCAGCCCTCAGCTGGCATGTCACGCTTGCTGCTGATGATTCTGGATTGATCTAAACAGGATCTTTAAATCTTTAAATTCTATGAGAGCAACGATAAAGCCAGTTTCGGAGGGACTGATTCGTGAGTACATTAATAAATGGCTGACTTCCTCTGCACATGGGAACAAGAGGCTGGAGCATCAGAGCTTCACTGTTGCGGGTTTCTGGTGCCTCCGCTGTGTTTCCCTGGGATGGGCAATTTCACACGTGCCACTTTCACTGCTCAGACAGCAGCCGAGGCAGCTTTTCCAATTATCTCCTGCTGAACAGAACCAATTGACCGCTGACAGTTGTCATTTAGGCAGAACTTGTGGGCCTAATGAGAAGGCACCTCAAAGCACTGTTGCTCTGATTTCCAGCGGAAGCGTCTTCGTCACATCCCGGCCAGGCTTCCAATTTAGTTCTGGCAGAAGAGGAGGAAAATGGATAGGCTGTTTGATCGGCAGGGATAATTCCAACATGCAGAACTGCATACTTGCCTACTAAATGAAGTTGTCGTGGGAATGGATGTTTCAATAATACTGTAACAGTGTTTACTTCTTGGCGGTTGCCTCATGGGTGGCTTTAATTTTTTTATTTGTGCATTTCGTCATTTTTCTATATTCTACAAAATAATACAAATTACTTCTGGACTATTATTATTGTTGTTGTTGTTATTTGAGACGGGGTCTTGTATGTAGCTCCAACTGGCCTTGAAATGGCTGTGTAGCCAAGGATGACCTTGAGCTCTTTTTATTTCCCTATCCCAAGGGTTGAGATTATGGGCATATATGATCCTGCTTGCCTGGGACTCAGATTTCAAAGATGAGATATAGGATAGGTTTATCTCCAAGTACTCTAATTTCTATGTAATCTTGAAGTATAAAGTCTTATCTGAGATAGCCTTAACCCACCTCTAAAATATAAGAGTTAAGAAAATTCAAACAGGATCAGAATTTTGTTGTCCTGTTGAATCTGACCCACTTTTCAGTTCCATATAATATAGAGAAAAAGCTCTATGAGTTTCCAATGAAGCACAGCACACAGCCAATACCTAGGGAACTATTGAAGAAATGTGCAGAAGAATGAACGAGCAATTAGTTGGATGAGAGAAACATATTTGACATTGAGTTTGCTTTTCACAAGTTTCTAGAAATGAAGAATAATTGTGGTAATATTGATTACTGTGGTTTAGCTAAAGATCAGACTCGACACACATATATTTGACTTTTATATTAACAGTCCATTAATTGGCTTCAAATTCTTTCCAATTGCTTTTCAGACATGTCTCATGGATACGAGGCCTCTGGACAGCTCTGCGATGACAGTCTTAGATCTTTTTGGCTCAAACTGAAAAGACTTTGCGTTAGTGACAATAGACAACTCTAGATAAGTCTGTACCTGGGTCCATCGTTACATACAGCATGGTGGGCCCGGCAACTGCTCATCCTGTCCTGAGTCTCATGGAACTAAAAATACGTCAGGTGAAGGGTGTGGATGTAAGAGGAGGCAGGTTGGACGCCACAGGCAATACCCTCCAGTCTAGAGGAAAGCAATCTTAGTAACAAAAGCATAGCATTCAGATCATCTGCAATTGCTTTACACACACACACATCCTGAAAGCCCCTCATTCCCTTTATCTGAAAGTCACCCCATGAGCGGCAGGCACTGAGTTAGGAGTTGGCGTAAGTGATGGGCCAGGACCAGGGAAATGATTGATAGAGCATGAAGAATTAGCAGTCAACAGAATCCCTTGGAAAGCCTGATTGGTGTGCTTCCTTTTATTTCCTTTCCCCCCTCAAACAGGGAAGAGCCTCATCCATGAACTAAATTTGGACTCATGTTACTGGCATAAAATTTTATTTAAAAGTTTATACCTTTCCTATGACTTTGATATTCAAGTAATCTTGATTGATAGTGACTTGTTCTCTTCAGGGTATGGTGGGTACATGCATCATATTAACACAGAACTTAATTTTTGTTGCTTTAAAATTTTAGGTAGGCATTTGGGGTTAGGAAAACATTGACAATATGTCTTTTTTTTTTTTTTTGCCTGAAACAGCTTTTATGATTTCATTTAGTATGTTGAAACTTCTCAATAAATAGTTCATAAAACTGCCTCACCACTTCAGCCAACCTACTGGCACAAAGCTCAGTGGATGGGCAAGGGAAGTCCCATCCTTTCATTTGATTTAAGAACCCAGGTGCAGAGCCAGTGAAGAAGTCTGGCTTCAGTCTTTGTACAGCAACTCTTCCTGGTTTGGAGGTCATTCAATACCGTGAACCCTCTGGTGCTGGAGGAGGTGAGAGCTCTGACTAAAGGTCTTTTGGCATTCTTGACACTCAGATGATTTTTCTCCAGTGTGAATTCTCTGGTGGATGGTAAGCTGGAAGGGCTGGCTGAGTGTTTTCTCATGCTCGCTACACTCATAAGGTTTCTCTCTGATGTGAATCTTCCCCTGAAGCAGCAGCTCAGAGTTATCCCAAGGGTTCTTGCACACTTGTTACACTAATGGGGTTTCTCTCCAGTATGGATTCTCTGGTGGACAGTTAGCTGAGATGCCCTCCTAAAAGCCTTACCACACATTCATAGGGTTTCTCTCCAGTGTGAATCCTCTCACATCTAAGGAGTTCTGAATTACCCCTGGAAAGCCTTCCCACATTCTTTTGGTACATAGGACTTCTCCCTAGTATGAATTTTAGTATGTCTAGTAATCTCTAAATTCTGACCAAAAGTTTTCCTGCAATCCTTGCATTCATAGGACTCCTTCCCTGTATGAATTCTTTGATGACAGATAAGCTCTGAACTCTGCCCAGAGCCTTTTCCACATTCATCACACACACATTCATTACACAGAGAGGGCTTTTCTCCAGGATGGACTTTCTGGTGTCTGAGAAGGCCTGAACTATGTTTGAAGGCTTTGCTGTACTAATTGCACTCATGGTATCTTTCTCTGGTGCTGAATAAGCTGTGAGCTAACCCGAAAGGTCTTCCCACATTCATTACATTCGTAAGGCTTCTCTCTAGTGTGGATTCTCTGGTACAGAATAAGCGCTGAATTCTGACTGGAGGCTCCTCCACATTCTTCACACTTACAAGGTCTTTCTCCAGTATGGGTTCTGTGAAGGTGGTTAGGATGTGAGCTCTGAGTGAAGGCTTTCCCACACTCCTTACAAGCAAAGGGCTTCTCTCCAGCATGGATCCTCTGGTGCCTTGGAAGGCTGGAGTTAGTTCCGAATGTCTTCCCGCACTCTGCATTCAAAGGGTTTTTCTCCACTGTGAGCTCAGATATGCTGGATGAGACGTGAGTTCTGGTTGAAAGCTTTCTCTCCTTCTTTGTATATGTGAGGCCTTTTTCCTACCCAAGTCCTCTGTGCTTTAGTAAGCTCTACATTCTCCATGGAGTTCCGACCAGAGGCAGCATGTGCCATGAACCCTCTCTGCTTCATGACATATCACCACACTTGGGTTAGGACTGAAGCCTTTCTCATGCTCACTCTTTTTCTGGTCTTTCTCACCTAAGGATATGTTCTTGAAGATAATTAACCCTGTTACAAAGTCTTTCTCCTGAGGACACATCTGCTCTACAAATCTCTTCCGAGGCCTCTCAAATCTCCCTCTAATATGCCTTCTTCACTTGCTGCTCTAAATCATGGCCTTGGTAAATGTCCTGTGCAAGTTTTTCTAAAGTTAGCTCATGTGGCTCAGATTCTTCAGAAATTACTTCCTTGGGAGGCACCTCCTTTTTCTCAATCCCAGTATCACATCTGTGCCCTGGACTACTGGTGTGCAGGGTCCTCCCGGATTCCTAGAATGGGTGGGGGGAGGTGGGGGGTGACAAGGGGGAGCTACACTTCCACCCTGCTGCAGCTGCTTTGCACGCCCCTGGCTTTTCTGTGGGCTGGAAAACTTGACTCCACTTCTTCACATGAGATGTGTTGAGCTGCTGTGTCTTTGCTCCTCTCCTCCTGCTCCCCAAGAGTCTGTCACCCCAGGTCCGTAGATTTAGGGTACGCTTGTCATCTAGGAGCGAGGTGGGGAGACCTGCTTTGAGGTCAGGGAAGGCTTCAGGGAGTTGACAATATGTCTTAAGTTTTTCTTTTTCAAATTATGTTGGTATAAGATTAGTCATAGAAAAGTAGCCTACCATAGTCGTTCAAAAAAAAAAAAATGGATTCTAGGATCAGATCTGAGTTTGAATCCATGTTTCTAATGAATTCTTATCTGCCAGGACCGCAGTCATGTCCACCTGACCCTTTAGGGACTTGGTTTGTAGGATGGAGATAAGAGCAGGAAGTACTCTAAAGGGTTGCTTTGTGGACCATAGTGCATTCATCTACTGTGGGGCTCAGGCTTATGCCTGGTTTAGTAGATGAGATCTCTTCATTTTCTTATTGCTCTTTGCATCTGTCTAGGGGCTTGTTGCTATCTCCTCATAGCTTTTGTTTTGTCTTTGTATTTACCACAGGGCCACACAGAGAGGAAATACAGCTGCTTTTCTCGTTCTAGGCTGCGTGTATCTCTTGCCACACAGCAGCAGTGGAATCCGGAGGGCTTCATTCATGGGCTGGGTTGCTGAAGAATCCACGTCCATTCAAATGCCAGCAAGTGATACTTTTACATTTCATTGTTGGTCTCACCAGTATCTTGAGATACTAGTGCTCAGTGGAATCCGGATCAAAGATGCTTTATGGCAAAGACAGGGAAAGTCCCAGCACAGGGAAAGGAGGACTCTACCTTTACTGGATGCTAGCTAGCACTTTTACTGCATAAAACCCAAACCCAAAACCAAGAATCCAAATAGACAGTAATGGGATAACTAGTTATGTTGATTCAGGAACTGGGAGCACCTACATAGAAAAATAAACCAATAGTCTTCCCCAAACAAGTAAAAGCCATCCTCAAACCTCTCAGAAATTCCAAACTGGAAGACTGAATTTAGTCATTGCCCATTTCAAGCTAATCATGCAAGAAAATGGATGTCTCAGCTATGAGGGCGCATTGTTTATTTACATCTGTATCTGAGTTTCTGGTTGATTTATTCAGAAGACAGAGGCCAGTGGTTTCCTTCTGCTTTGGGTGTTTATGTGAGCGGGAGTCCTTTGAGACCAGAGGGTCAGAGGAGGAAATGAATGGACATGATGAATCATTGCCTGTTTCTTCCCATGTGTTGTCAGCGTTTCCAGGTTGTCAGCTTGGAGTAACGCAGAGCATATGTAGACAGCTAAGTACATCAATATGTGCTTAGAAGTCAGAAGGGCTGGGGACACCGCTGAACACATTCCATCAGGACTTTATTCCAGGAGGCCTTTTGGCTATGAAATTTATTCACCTACTGCTCATAGATTTACTTGTTTCATTTTATGTTCTAAAAACTGAAGTGGAAACATGATCACCCTGTACTAACCACTTTTAACATCCTTTGAAATTATGGTCATTGACTGCTAAGGAATCAGTACCGCAATGCAGAGGACCACACGTGGACACCATAACCATGAAAAAGATTAATTTGGGCTTTGTACACGAAAAAGGGTTAACATGTTTTATTTGCATCTGAGCCTTTATTTTCCAGGAGATAAATTTATGCATGTTTGATAAATATTCATCATATCATGACCTTCACCTGCATGAAGACTCCATATTCTGGAAGTTTGAAATCTCTCCTACAAACTAAAAATCTTCAGTATTAGTCTCAAAGCACGTGCAGAGGCATCTTTGAATTTATTTCACCACGTGCAGGCTTTTTGACTTTGCCTGAGCCCCATCTGGGCCCCCTCCAGGGAGGTGGAGTTCAGCAGCATTCCAGATGTTCCTGGCTTTGAACTGGGAGTCAATATGAAGGCAAAATGAAGAAAAAGAAGCATTCAGTCTTTATGGGGTTTATATTGTAAGGACACAGAAGGGTGGGGAACATAGCTCAGTTGGTAGAAAGCTTGACTATCCTGAAACTCCAGGTTAAATCCTAGCGAAGCACAACCTGGGTGTGGTGGCTTGTGCCTGAGATCCCAGCACCTGAGGAGAGATTCAGAGTTTAAGGTCATCCAGAGTTCGAGACCAGCTAGCCTGGGATACTTGATTCCCTCTCTAAACAAACAAACAAACAAAATTGAGGCTTAGCTTTTAAAGGAATAATGAAACTACTCACTTTAGTTAAGGAATTTTGGGGAGATTTTTGGAAGAGCTCATTATAGCTTAATAGTTAACATATGATTCTATTACATTTCTTTCTATTATTAAAATTTATATTCAAAAGGTTATAAATATTGATTTGAGGCCATGCTTAAAATTTTATGTTTAGAGTTGATTTTTCGATTGTTTTATTGCTTTCAAACATTAAAAATCATAAGTTAGGCCTCTGATGTGTTAAATTGTGTCCTGACTAATGTTCAGCCCCCCTATCCCCCATTCCATCACAGACGTGGGTGAATCGTGCTGCCTCGCCCCAGATCGAAGCAGGGTAAATTTGCAATTCCCTCAAAGGATTGGAAATGAGCCTGTTGTCAAGATGCCAAAGTAAATTAACAAGCTTTAAATTTCCCCATATTATCTATCAGAAATTCAAATGACTGGTAATTAAAGCAGGCCTTGCTCTCTCATAGCACACACAGCTGGATAGGACAGCCCTGGTATGTCACCTCGCTGCTTCTGGGTGTTTTATTATATCTACTTGAGCACCAGCTGGCTTATTCTGTAGAGTCTTATAGCCTATTAAATTCTAAACATGAAATAGCAGTAAAACACAATAAATATTTTTACGGTGTGAGTGAGGAAATGATCCTCAAAGTTATGCCATGCCCTTGGTTTTTGGAAGAATGATATTTTCTGTAAAATAGTTATCATTATAGGACATTTTAAAGACACAAAGGGGAGAGACTCCCCATAATTCAGCACCTTATGGTAGTCATTATTAACATTTCTTTGTGTGTGCTTACTGGGATTTAGATGTTTTGCTACATAATCATCCTATTCCATATGAAGCTATGTAAATGACTATGAACCTCCACTTTCTAATTACAGAAGCAATTCAGTGATGGTAAAGAAGATAAGAAGAGTTCAGAGTCTCATTTAGCAATCACTTCTTTAAAATGCTGGCATTTTCAAATTATAGCCTTTTCACTTGCATAGCTGCGTGTATCTGGAAGTCATAGTTTTATCACACTGTGTGGAGCAACATGGCAAAACTTGTGGTGGCTTGTGACAGACATTGTGGTTGCTTTTCAGAGTCAGCACAGGTCAAGGGTTCATGTCACAAAAGATGAATTTTAAAGAAGCAGGGGATGTCCACAGGACATTTGGTAATGAGAATGGTTTTCACTTTCCAGGAGCCACTGCTGATGTGGAGGGAGGGAGAGGAGATAGAACAGGAGAGAAGAAACTTCTGTTTTAGTCACCTTGCAGTGTAGTTTTGTAAGTGCATCAGGCCTCCAGTGGGAGCTGGAATTAATTCCATCAAGTGGCATTTTAAGCCAGTGTGCCATAGAGGGCTTTAGCTGAATCGTGGCTTGTAGAACAGGACTCCAGAAACACACTTTCTGAGAGAGGGAAACCCAGAAGCAGAAGAAAAATAATCGAAACATCTAACCCCATGAAGATTTGTCTGTACCTCATACTCTTTATTTTTTCTTTAGTTATTTATTACTGCAAGATAATCTTCATTACAGTCCTCTCCCTCCACCCCTCCCAGTCCCACCCTCCCACCTATCCTACTCCTCTGGTGTGGGGTGCCTCCACATATCAGCCCCCATCAGTTCATTAGACACTTGCCCTGGGAGCCTACATGGCCGCTCCATTAGAGGGAAGTGTCCTGCAAATAGATAGCAAAGATCATGTCCTGTTCCTTTCTGTTTGTTGGTTGTAGGATAGCTATCCTGTACTACATGGATAAAATCCAGTTATAAGTGAATAGATGCCATGTGTATCTTTTGGGTTTGGGTTGGCTCACTCAGGATGAGCTTTTCCAGTTCCATCCATTTGGTTGCAAATTGCATGATTTCCTTGTTTCTGATAGCTGAGTAGTAATCCATTGTGTAGATGTACCACAGTTTTCCTTTTATCCATTCTTCAGTAGAAGGGCATCTGGGTTTCTAGCTATTACAAATAAAGCTCCTATGAACATACTTGAGGAGATGTCCTTGTGGTTTGGTGAGGAATCTTTTGGATATCTGCCCAGGAGTGGTATGGTTGGTTCTTGAGGCAGAGCTACTGGAAGTTTTCTTATATCACCAGATTGATTTCCATAGTGGTTGTTCAAGTTTGCACTCCCACCAGCAATAAAGGAGTGTTGCTCTTTCTCTACAACCTCGCCAGCATGTGCTGTCATCTGAGTTTTTGAACTTAGATATTCTGACAGGTGTGAGATGGAATCTCAGAGTCATCTTGAGTTGCATTTCTCTGATGATTAAGGATATTGAACATTTCTTCAAGTGTAGGCTGTTAGATTCCTCTTTTGTGAATTCTTGGTTTAGCTCTGTTTCTAATTTTTTGATTGGATTATTTGGTTTCTTGGTATTTAATTTCTTGAGTTCTTTATAGATTTTGGATATTAGCACTCTGTCAGATGGTGAAGATCTTTTCCCATTCTGAAAGTTACCATTTTGTTCTAATAACAGTGTCCTTTGCCTTACAGAAGCTTTTCAATTTCATAAGGTCCCATTTATTGATTGTTGGTCTTAGAGCCTGAGCTATCTAATGAGTTCGAGCTTTTCCCTACTTTCTCTTCTATTAGGTTTAATATATCCAGTTTTATGTTAAAGTCTTTGATCCACTTGGACTTAAGTATTGTGCAAGGTGAAAAATATGGGTCTATTTGCATTCTTCTGCATGTTTACATCCATTTAGACGAGCACCGTTTGTTGAAGATGCTTTCCTTTTTCTATTGTACAGTTTTGGCTTCTTTGTCAAAAATTAAGTGACCAGAGGTGTGTGGGTTTATTTCCGGGTGTTTGATTTGATTCCATTGATCAACTGGTCTGCCTTGTGGATATTCTTGACAGAACATACCCACTGTTTTTCTGTTTGAAAATCCAACTGATTAAGAGTCTGTGTGTAGTTGTGCTCCTTCTTCCCTTTTTTTCCTTCCATATTATAATAAACAAAGAGTAATTTCTGTTTTTGTATTGTTTGGTATAGGGTCTCACTCTATAGTCTAATAAGCTGACCTGAGACTAGCTTTGAACTTTGGGAAATTTTCTTGCCTGAGCCTCTCAGTTATTGGGATTATATGTGTGAACTGCTGTCCCTGGCTCTACTTTGTCTAGTTTTTACAGGCATCCTTGCTTTTTTCTTCATTAAAATTTTTAGAGATGATTTTTTAATTAATTCTTTCAGAATTTTATACATTGTATTTTTATTTTATTTTATTTATTTTATTTATTTTTTTAATACTTTATTTTTTTTCTTCAAGTTACATCTCAGTCACAAACCCCTCCCTATTCCCCCTTCCTATCCCGCCCTTCCACCCTCTTCCCCCCAGAAGTTTCCCCTTTCAGTCCAACAGATGGTTCCTTCTCTTATAACAGTAAGTATTATACAAAACAATAGATATAAATATGCCACATTTATGAGAGTTAAATGGCCCAGTATACCTTCCCAAAGTCCAGTTTATACATATTTGGCCCCTGACTTTAACATTCTACTATCTAACCAACTCCATGAGTTTAAAGGTCTATATGTGACTCAACATTCATACTATCTTGCAACACACTTTTAAGAGTATCTTCTTAGATCTATAACACCCTCTTGATTCCTAAACAATTCAAAATTTAACTATGAGACTCTAGCTGTCTATTCTTCAACCACCTCAGAGACCTGAGAGGGATAAATATATTTGCTTATATAGGAAGTGCAGGGCCTGCAGCTTCCAAAACTAAGAAAGAACATACCAATGACTGCCTGGACAGTTCCCATTTTCTCTCCATACATTCCAGCATCAATCTTCAGCCTTTGGGTCCTGTTTCTCTGACAGACATTTGTTGTAGAGCAGGGATTATGAAGGACTTACCTACACTGTCTTGGCAGAGTTAGGCTGTCGACTTCCCTGCTACCAAGTTTTGTCCTTTTTGGACAGCAGTCTGTCTGCAGTTGGAGCAAGGAGTTTTTTCATGCCAAGAGATAGGCATGCCACTAATTCAACCATCTTACAGTGGAGGTTCTTCGATGCTTATCTTCTACTTGGAGTAGAATAGGGGGTGCTGTCAGGCACTGATATGTCTCGATATCAAAAAAAATCTTGATTTAAGATAACATCTTTGAATGCCATATTCTGCTGATCTCTTGGGGTTTTTGAAGATGCCCTATCCATCTCTTGTATTTAGATATGCAAATGTTGCTTGTCTCTTAGCAACTTGATTACTGGGTAGTTTAGAGAATATCTGTGATAGACTGTCATAGTAGCTAACAAAGTGACATGTTTGCATGACTATGAGTTTGTTTTAACTATCCTAGACCGTTTTAGATGGTTGGCATCAAGAGGTCAGAGCTTCACATTTTATTTTTAAGTATCTCTAGGTATGATACCATTAGGAAGCGTTACCTTTAATTTGTATCAATATACAAAGATCTATTCAATTGTGGTTAAATATACTCTTAATTATGTATCAATATACCAAGATCAATGCCTATGTAGCCCAATATAATCTTAATATTACGTCCATATGCAAGGGTCAATGCCATTGTGGCCAACTATAATCTTAATTTTGTATTAATATACAAAGATCAATACCGATGTAATCCAATACAATCTTATTTTTGCACAATAAACAATGGTCAATACCACTTTAGCCAAATAAACTACTAATTTTTT
>CAJQZJ010000729.1:0-24947 GCA_907164525.1 Lophiomys imhausi | reverse complement strand
CACATACATGGCTAGATATCAGGTCCTACTAGAGAGACCCTCCCTGACATCAAGGCAAACCCCTAGAACTGTTGGGATATCCTAGGTATAGTCCTTATAGTCAAGAACCCCACACATGCCTAAGTCTCATGTCATCCTCAGTAACACCTCCCCTAAAGCCAAGCTTTAAATACACATGCATGGCAAGGTGTCACTTCTAAGATTCCCTTCCCCTACATCCAATGCCACATATTCATACAAAAATTTTAGGTTGTAAGAGTCTTTCTGTGCCTTCCAACCAACCACACACCCACCCACCCACCCACCCACCCACCCACACACACACACACACACACACACACACACACACGGTATATTTTGTTAGAGCTCCCATTGCTTTATATATGAAGTCTTCCAAACAGGACAAGGTGTCAGTTTCTCTTAGCTCCATTTCCTACAGCCAGCACTCCCTCTTAGACAGCTAGGTATTGTGTCCTT
This sequence comes from Lophiomys imhausi, assembly GCA_907164525.1. Lineage (NCBI taxonomy): Eukaryota > Metazoa > Chordata > Mammalia > Rodentia > Muridae > Lophiomys > Lophiomys imhausi. Next base: position 24,470 of record CAJQZJ010000729.1, on the reverse strand, counting down.
CTAGATATCAACTGCCACACAGTTAAAGCCCCATACTCAGGGCTACATGTCGTGACCTGCTAGGAACCCCCTCAACTACAGCCAAATAGCCCCAACACTGTTCCTCATAGCCATTTAAAGCAAGTGTCAGTTTCAGGTTTTATTACTTCCCTTAAAACCAAAGCTCTGAGTACACAAACATGATTAGGTGTCAGCTGCTGCTAGGTACATCTCCCCAAAGCAAAAGATGAGGTTCACATTTGGAAACATACATGTGCATGCACACATGAAATCATTCAAAAAACCATGGCTGCAGGCCTTTGGGAGCCTTTGCCAGTCTCTGATATCCCCACTAGGTACCCCTTTCCCTTATGTGGGTGGGACTTTGGCTTTAGAAGACAGGGAACAAACAGGACCTGAAACCTAGTCCTATGTGGGGAGCTTGTACTCTAATTGGGTGAGAAATGTAGGAGGACCTGACACATTACTGTTTGTGTTCAGGGGAGGTACTTTAGCTATGGAGAGTAGATACCTAGTAGGTCTTGACTCCGAGCCTGCAGGCAAATCCTGCATATATACATATTTGGTTTGTTATAGGGTCCTGCTAGCAAAACACTCCCTTACAGAAAGCCATACCTACACAGCTTTCAGGACCTACTAGGTATAGTCTCCCTTTCAAATGCCTCCATATATGACTGGGTCTTATGTCCTCCTCAATAACATCTCCCCTAAAGCAAAACTCCAAATATATATGCATGCCTACATGTCACCCCATGGTATATGCTCTCCCCCTACACAATGCCAAACATATTCAACTCATAATAGCTATGTATATATATATATATATTATATATTATTATATATATTATACATTACATATATGTATAATATATACATATTATATATACAGAATATATATTAGAATATATATAATATATATGAAACCATACTTTTTAATTATTAAACATTTATTAATTATATTCACTTATAACAAACACACTTAACTGTTCCTATAAATTCCTACAACCCCTAAGAATGCCTTCAACCCCTAAAACCTAACCACTAAACCTACTGATAACTATTACAACTGTTTTCATAACCTTTTAGAAGGATACAGTCTCTGGGGCAGGTACTCAGTCATCAGGAACACAGTCTCTGGGGTAGACCCTTTAATGCACCTAGCAGTCTTTATTCTGGAATATCTCAGAGGCAGGTTTGTTAGGGTAAGTTGGCTATCGAGGTCTCACCTTAAATAAGGCTTGAGGCTTTCTTCTCTCTGGGAGACCCCAGCCGTCTGTAGGCCAACTTACTTTCTTTGTATCAGCAACTCTGCCTCTCTGTCTCAGTCCTTAAAGCTGGCCACAGTTCCATTCAGGCCGCTGTTTGGACAGGTTAAACCCCTCTAGGCAAAAGCTGAGCCACACACAAGGTTTAGTCCTTGGCCTTTTGCTCTCTTGCTGAGGCTTTCTCTGCTCACCGGCTTCTTTCTGCCTCAGTTCACCAGCACTTTCTTCAGCAGGGGATACAAATTACTCTTTGTCCTTTTTAGCATGAGGACTGGCTAGCATTGGAGCTTGCTAACATGGGCTCTCTAGCATGGAACACCTAGCATGCCTGCCCTGCCCCCCCACGAGCTCATCCACTTGTCCTTAAATAGGATCGCTCCTTGTTCCATCTGCTTCAGCTTCATTTGGGCTCTGCCCACTTAGCATTCGACAACAATGCCAGGTCATAAAGTCTTTCCTTGTTTCACCTGGCTTCAACCTTGTTTTTCAGTCCATAGAGACTCCCCTCATTTCACATGACTTCATCCATAAGCTGATAAGCTAATTGCTCATAGCCAAGTTGATCTTTATGCCCCAGATTAAGAGACTGTATCAGAAACCTAAATACTTACTAAATCTAATTTATATTAATCTAACTCCCTAATATCCCCTTTCTTATAAAATAAAAATAAATCTACAATCAAAACTACATACAAAATGTAAATAGTCTATGTACAATACATAAACAATAGCTTTAAATTTTCATCAATGTACTTAAAGCAAGAGTTAAAATACCCTTAAACTTCTCACAATATATAGTTGTATTTACATCTTTTGACAATCAAAAGACATGCAAACAAAATGATTTTAAATTCTTATCAATAAACTTAATTTTCTTTTATATGCAAAACATTTTTATACTTGCATCAATAAACAATCTTAAATTTCTAACAATATAAACAAAATTTTTAACAGAAAGACAAGGAATAGTGAAAGAAAGAAATCCCTAACACCAACCCATATATGTTTTTTTTCTCTCTTTTTTTTTGTCACATAACCATATGAATCCATGATGTCCTGAGTGCTCCGGCTGAAGTAGAACAGCTTTCCAAGATTATCTCTCAATAGAATCTGAAAGGGAAGATTCTGAGGAAAAACCTGACCATGCCACTCCAATCTTTACTGTTCCATTCATTATATCCATTCATCGCAAATGAGAAATTCACCTTATGCCATTCATCACAAACATCATGAACAACAGACAATCACAATACATAATATATGACAACAAAAAATTTTCATTCCACCTCCTGGGAATGAAGTTGAAAATATTTTTTGGGGGGGCACCCTTTAAAAATTGAGATATTCACCAATTCCTAGGATAGTCAGCTATAGCTTTTGTTGTTCAATCTCTATATGATCGATCATTTTGGGCTAGCCCTTTTTAAAGTTGATTTGCATGCTCTTTTTTTTTTTTAAATTGGTAATTGAAGCACTCTGTTAGGCTGAATCATTTGGCCTATTTGTCTTGATATTGTCATTCAGATTTTGGATCTGAAAATAAATTTTTTTCTCTAAGTTTAAGGAGGAGAAAGGCATAGATTAATTCTGTAAGTCCATTTGAAGCATAAACTCCATCCATGCTAAATGAAAGAATGGAATATTATGAACATTAGACAGTTCTTACCATAGGAAGACATTTATGTCTCAGCTATTAAGAGTCTCTCCCTGGTCAGATCTAATCTTTATAAGTTTTGCTGGTAACCACATTTTTTCATTTCTTGAGTACCCATACCAATACCTTCCACATGTACATCCATCATTTCAGCATTTGCTGTTTCTGGGATTGCAGGAATATTAATTAGAGTACCCTATTGCTGTAGAAGATCTCTTCCCCATAAATTTATAGGTATGTCAGCCACATAAGGTCTTAATTTTGTTTTTTGCCCTTCTGGTCCAACACATTCAATTTACTGTACACTTTAACATGTGATACTTTACCAATCCCTATAAAATGTGTAGGGACCTTTTGAAGTGGCCATTTTGTGTTCCAAGAATTGTGAGATAGAATAGTGACATCCGCTCCTGTGTCCACCAATCCTTCAATTTCAGTTTCCTTCATTCATACTTTTAATTTTGGTCTTTGGTCATTCACCATTTTTTGCCAAAATACACCTTTTTCAGTACTCCCAAATGTTCTTGTTTTTCATATTACAGCAGACTTGCCCTTAGCATATGGAAACAACAGCAACTGAGCAATTTTATCCCCTGCCTTAATCGTCACCTCTTTCCATGTGGATACCATAATTTTAATTTCTTCTTTACAATCTCCATCTATAACACCTGGATGTACCTAAAATGCTTGACAAGTGAATCCCCCTTTTCCAAAGATTAAACCTATTGTCCCTGATGGTAAAGGACCATAAATGCCTGTGGTCAACGTATAACATTCATCTGTTTTGGATAATGTAATGGACTTGTCTGTGGCCACATCTAAAGCTGCACTGCCTTCATTAGCATGCAAAAGATCGATGACATTTGTTCTTCCTGATTCCTTATTTCCCTCTGAGTGGCTGATGGATGACGGTTCAGATTTTTTCATTTGGGGCCTTGAACCGGCAGGCCCCTCCCTTCGTTTCCCTGCAAGGGGTTACCTGTGACATCTGTTTTTGATCTACAATCCCGGGACCAGTGTTTACCTCTTCCCCACCTAGTACAAAAACCTGGAGACCTTGACCTTTCATTGTTATTAGAAACCATTTGTTCCCTGTTATGACCACGTACTGTAGAACCATAATACCTGTTATTTTTAGCTCTGAAATCAGTTCGAGCTCTGGAAGTTGTAGCTGTACAATCTTTTTGGAAATGACAAAATTCACCACATTTAAAGCATCGATTAAAACTCCTAGAAATGGCTTGTCCTATGGTATTAGCCTGATATTCTTGAGAACTAATATCAGTTGTTTCTCTTATCCATTCGTCTATTGGGGCCCCTCGAGCCTTTAATGGTCTAATTATTCTTTGGCATTGGACATTGGCATTTTCAAATGCCAAAGTATTTATTAACTCTTGTCTGATATCAGGGTTTGGTACATCTCTCTCCACAGCTGAAGTCAACCTTTGTAAAAAATGAGTAAATATTTCTCCCGGACCTTGTATTATCCTAATATATGAAACATATCTTTCTCCAGTTTCTGTAATCCTGTCCTATCTTTCTCCAGTTTCTGTAATCCTGTCCCAGGCACTTAAAGCTGTATTACAGCATTGATCAATTACAGTATCATCCATATGAATTTGTTCCCTTAAGTCAGCATACCATCCCCTCACCAAGTATTTGATCGGCTGTAACATTTATTCCCCTTTCCATATTTTGTTGTGCTAACTTTGTAGCTTCATGTCTCCACCATGAAAACCATTGTAATTGCTGGATACCTTCCAGCACAGCTAATACCAGTCCCTTCCAATCCTGAGGAATGACTCTATGATGCATTGCCCAGTTATTAAGCATTTGCTTGACAAAGCCTGAATGGATACCATAAGACAAAATACACTCTTTGAATCATTTCAAATCCAACATATCAATTGGATACCATGTTAATTTAGGATTGGGTTGACCTTCATTAATACCAGGCCTATTTTGATAAATTACTGGAAAAGCTAATGGTGCCTGTGGAGTACCAAGCGGCTCCTCTAAGGGCGCACTTGGTTTCACACCATTACTTGCTGCTTCATGTAATGGCTTTGCAGACCTAGATAGAAAAGTACGAGGTGCAGGATGGGGCCAAACTGTGCATTGCACCTCCTGCTTCCATGTTTCAACCATTGAAAATTTGTCAGTTGCAGTTACCATCTTTGGCAAATTTTTCTTTAGCTCCTCAATCTGCATTTGTAAACTTTCTAATTGTGAGGCTGACTTCTTTATGATAAGCAATAATAGAGCAAAAGGCAAACAACATTAAACATCTGGTCTGACTGGAAAATAGGACATAATTCAGCTGCAAACATTGCCATTTTGTCAACTACCGGTTCCGTAGTTTCAAATTTTTCAGTTTCTTCTACAGTTTTGAAAGCCAAGTTACCCATAATGTCCTACCACATTGAGTGCCACCTGTTACCGTACTTTTTAATTATTAAACACTTATTTATTAATAACTATATTCACTTATAACAAACACACTTACTTAACCAGTATTCCTATAAATTCCTACAACCCCTAAGAATACCTTTAATCCCTAAGACCTAACCACTAAACCTATTGGTAACTATTACAACTATTTTCATAACCTTTTAGAAAGATACAGTCTCTGGGGAAGGTACTCAGTCATCAGGAACACAGTCTCTGGGGTAGACCCTTTAATGCACCTAGCAGTCTTTATTCTGGAATATCTCAGACGCAGGTTCGTCAGGGTAAATTGGCTATCGAAGTCTCACTTTAAATAAGGCTTGAGGCTTTCTTCTCTCTGGGAGACCCCAGCTGTCTGTAGGCCAACTTACTTCCTTCGTATCAGCAACTCTGCCACTCTGTCTCAGTCCTTAAAGCTGGCCACAGTTCCGTTCAGGCCACTGTTCGGACAGGTCAAACCCCTCTAGGCAAAAGCTGAGCCACACACAGGGTTTAGTCCTTGGCCTTTTGCTCTCTTGCTGAGGCTTTCTCTGCTCACCAGCTTCTTTCTGCCTCAGGGAAATCTGGCCATCAGTTCACCAGCACTTTCTTCAGCAGGGGATACAAATTACTCGTTGTCCTTTTTAGCGTGAGGACTCACTAGCATCGTCTATTTAGCATGAAGCCCCTAGCATGCCCGCCCTCCCCCCACCACCACAGGCTCATCCACTTGTCCTTAAATAAGATCACTCCTTGTTGCACCTGCTTCAGCTTAATTTGGGCTCTGCCCACTTAGCAGTTGAAAGCAATGCCAGGTCATAAAGTCTTTCCTTGTTTCACCTGCCTTCAACCTTGTTTTTCAGTCCATAGAGACCCCCCTCATTTCATGTGTCTTCATCCATAAGCTGATAAGCTAATTGCTCACAGTCAAGTTGATCTTTATGCCCCAGATTAAGAGACTGTATCAGAAACCAAGATATTTACTAAATTTAATTCATATTAATCTAACTCCCTACTATATATATATATATATAGTGTGTGTGTGTGTGTGTGTGTGTGTGTGTGTGTGTGTGTGTGTGTACACAAAGAGAACAGACAACCAGCAAAGGAGTCAGGGTTCCATAGCAGTAAGATCTGAAACTTAAACATTAGTTCTTAGACAGCCTCTCAGAATTCTTACACTCCTGAAAGGGGAACAAATGTCACATGCTCTATGAAAAAAAAGACTGTTCGTGCAGAGTTAAAAGAACTGAATTCACCTTTATTTATTGGAGAGGAATATAGCATATCACAGAGTCAAAGATTATGTCCCAATTACTATTTGATATTTCCTATTACTAGAGATGAGGTAGAAAGCATATCATAATAAATACTAATTATAAATTGTACTGCCATGGATAATATTACTGGGAACACAGAGGAGCACACACTAAGATCAAGTTCTGTAAGGAGCCTGTAAGCAGCCATAAAGAAGGGCTGCAGGAAGTTTAGTAAAGTAATTTAAGTATTGGATTATAAGTAATAGCTTCTCGTTTAGCTGCAATGAGCTGTCAGCCACAGCCCAAGCTGAGACCAGCTGTAGGAGCTAGATAAGAAGATAGTGAGTGCCGCCCTATGCGTAAGGAGCCCGTAAGAAGCTGTCAGCCACAGCCCAGCTGAGGCCCAGCTGAAGGAGCCAGATAAGAAGCTAGTGAGTGCCACCATATGTGGATGACGTAGTAATTAGAATAATTAGCCCGCCTTATGCAGATATTATAATGAAGCTAAAATGAAAGTATAAGAAACCAAAGGAGACAAGCAGTAGGCGGCGATCAGTCTTGTCACTGACGTCCTGCCTCTGTCTCTATCTTAGGTCTATGCCCCTTCCTCAGACCTTGTGCTGAGACCTCTCTCTCTATCCCTTGCCCATTCACTCAGGCCTTGAACTGAGACTAGAACTGGGGCTTTGCCCCGAACATCGACGCAGGGAAACAGGAGAGCCAAGGTCTTAGGTCTTCGGACAGGTCGTATGATGTGTGATGTGGGAATATTAATATAATTATAGGATGTGGTGGTTATATGTTGTTCTAGCTTTAATGACCATTAAGTGTTTCTGATTGATGCAGCTTATCCTGATCCTGTAGAAGTAGAGATATCTTATTTAGTGTAAGTTGTAATTATTATTTAGTATAATAAATATCATAAAGACCAGCCTGCCTAATTGTATTCCATTTGACCTTATTGGGTGGCGAGTGCCGTCACCTGGTCACACGACTCCCTTCCACAGAGAAGGAGGTGTGGGGATTTGGATGACCAAACCGCGCTCCCCACAAGTTCAAAGAGTTAGGTTAAAATAAAAGACAAATCTTTTCCTATACCAGTTGTTTTTTAGGCATGATGAGCCACGGGAAGCACTCTGTCTTTTTGGAAGTAACTGACAAAATCATGGAGATAAAATCTTGCACGAAGCAGAGTCATGAGATATCTGAAAGCTAGGGAAGTGTACTGACTTGGAGAAACCCTATGGAAAAACCCACAGTCTCAACTTCAAAAGAGGGTGATGCCAGAAAAATACCCAATCTGCAAATCTCAAGACTGCTTTATAAATGAGATCTTGGTGCCTTCTTCAGGACTGCAAGCATACATGCATACAGAACACTGTATAAATATTAAGTGAATAAACCTTGAAGAAATAAATTAATCTTATAACAAATTAATAAATAACTTAAGTAACTATTGCAACACATTCCAAGTGCTGGGATCAAAGGGGTGTGCCTGGCACTTCTTAATTTTTAGATTTATTTATATTTGATTTTTTTTTTTTTTTTTGGTTTTTTCGAGACAGGGTTTCTCTGTGTAGCCCTGGCTGTCCTGGACTCACTTTGTAGACCAGGCTGGCCTCGAACTCACAAAGATCCGCCTGCCTCTGCCTCCCAAGTGCTGGGATTAAAGGCGTGCGCCACCACCGCCCGGCTATATTTGATTTTATGTGTAGAAGGGTTTTGCCTGCACATCTGCATGAGCATCACATGAGGAGATTGGATGCTTTGAAACTGGAATTATGGATGGTTGCTGGAAAATGAACTGGGGCACTCCCCAGGAACAGCAATGTTAACCACTGAACTTTGATAGTTTAAATTTTATTGGTTTTCAGGGGAAGGTAATTAAGATTGTGACCCCCCTAGTGGAAGGTGCGTAGAAGCCACTGGGCATTAGAATCTCTCCAGGAAGGTGTGGTTAACTTACCCAGAGAAGACAGACTGAGTGTACACCTGGACATTTCCTGACTTTTGTGTCATCCCTTCATGGGCAATTACTGACTTTTGTGTTATCTATCTACAGGCAAGGTAGAGAGAAATGGAGAAATTTTGTCACTATACCACATAGTAAAGAAAAACAACCACAGAAAAACCACCATATCCTTGTGGTTTGTTTGCTTGTTTTTTACGCACCTGACAAGGTCCTGGACCGCCTAGGAACTCCCCGCCTGCCGATCCTCGCTCCGAAATACCATGACCCACACCACCACGTACCAGAATGACCTGTCTAGCTCATCATGAACCTCCACGACTCACCATGCCCCACCTGTCTCATGGGCCCACCCCAACCAACAAAACCGAGGATTGCACAATACACAATAAGGCTTGTTAAAATCCATCAGGTGTCTGTATGTGTTTATTTATAATGGGGTGTTAAAGATTGACACTCTCTCACCTGTTGTATCACCATGTGGCCATTGTATATGACAGAGTTGGATGGAAAAAAATGTATCTTGTTTTGGTTTGGTTTGGTTTTCCTTTTGGTTTTGGTTATTCAAGACTGGGTATCTCTGTATATCCTTGGCTGTCCTGGACTCACTTTGCAGACCAGGCTGGTTTTGAACTCACAGAGATCCACCTTCCTCTGCCGCCCGATTTCTGGGATTAAAGGAGTGTGCCACCACGCCTGGCAATTAGGCAGGGGTGAACTGCCATGTGGTTGCTGGGGGTTGAACCTAGGTCCATTGGAAGAAGAAACAGTGCCCTTAACTGCTGAGCCATCTCTCCAGCCCAAAACAACTGTTATATGAGACTTTCCTACCAGTTTTTCAAGATCAGGAGAATGGGAAACAATCTCCTTTTCTCTCTCTCTTTCATATATTTTATTTTTATTTTATGGGTAGGTCTGTTCATTATATGTATTCCTACAGAGGCCAGAGGAGAGCATCAGCCCCCTGGAACTAGAGTTACAGACAGTTTGAGCCACCATATGCCTGCTGGCAACTAAACCAATGTCCTCTGGAAGAGCAGGAAGAACTTGTAACTGTTGAGCCATCTCTCCAGCCTCAGGCATGCAGTCTTTTAACATAGGCTATCATACACTCAAATTCAAATATTATCTGTTAAATATTATTTAATAATAATCTTAACAAAAAGGGAAGTACACCAGTAAGGAGGGAATTTAGATGAGTCATCTCCTACATAGTAAAAGACAAGAAGAAAATAAAAGTGGTAAAAGCTATTTTAAAAAGGATTTCACTCTACCCCAGTTGGCACAGTGACTGTGGCACAGGTCCCATAGATTTAAATATCCTCCTACTTGTCCAGGCATTTGTCCCAACTTCAGTTTGGGAATGAGCTTTTCTTCCTGTCCTCTTGTAAATCTTCCTGATCATCAACACCATCTCTCTATCAAACTGGGAACTCGAGAGCCTGGAGGAGACAGGTAAGGAACTTTTTCTTTCTTTCTTTCTTTCTTTCTTTCTTTCTTTCTTTCTTTCTTTCTTTCTTTCTTTCTTTCTTTCTTTCTTTCTTTCTTTCTTTCTTTCTTTCTTTCTTTCTTTCTTTCTTTCTTTCTTTCTTTCTTTCTTTCCTTTCTTTCTTTCTTTCTTTCTTTCTTTCTTTTCTTTCTTTCTTTCTTTCTTTCTTTCTTTCTTTCTTTTTCATTCCTTCCTTCCTTGTTCCTTCCTTCCTTCCTTCCAAACTAATGGTTATGCAAGCCGGTCATTCTGTTAGGTACTATGACAGCCTATTATAGTTACTTGCTAAGCTAATCAGAAATAAACCTGCTAAGAGACAAGCAACATCTGCTTACCCTAATATAAGAGATAGATAGGGCCTCTTCAAAAACATCAAGAGATCTGCAGAATATGGCATTCAAAGATGTTTTCGTAACTTTAGATTTTTTTTGATATCAAGACATATCAACTCCTGACAGCACCCCCTATTCTCCTCCAAGCAGAAGATGAGCATCGAAGAATCTCCAGTGGGAGATGATTGAATTAGTCGCAAGCCTATCTCTTGGTAGGAAAAGCCCCTTGCTCCAAATGTAGACAGAATGCTGTCCAAAAAGGACAAAATCTGGAAGCAGGTAAGTCGGCAGCTTAGCTCTGCCAAGACAGGGTAGGTAAGTCCTTCATAACCCCTGCTCTACAATCAATGTCTGTCAGAGAAACAGGGCCAAATGACTGAAGATCGATGCTGTAATGTATGGAGAGAAAATGGGAACTGTCCAGGCAGACACTGGTATGTCATTTCTTAGTTTGGGAAGCTGCAGGCCCTGTACTTCCTATAAAATCAGATATATTTATCCCTCTCAGGTCTCTGAGGTGGTTGAAGAATAGATAGCTAGAGTCTCATAATTAAATCTTGAGTTGTTTAGGAGTCAAGAGAGTGTTATAGATCTAAGAAGATACTTTTAAAATTGTGTTGCAAGTTAGTATGAATGTTGAGTCAGATATAGAACTTTAAACTCATGGAAATGTTTAGATAGTAGAATGTTAAAGTCAGGTATCAAATACATATGGACTGGTCATTGGGAATGTACGTTAAGCCATATAACCCTCATAACTGTGGCCTAATTACCTCTGTTGTACTGTATTGTATTTATTATTATAAGAGAAAGAGCCATTTGTTGGACTGAAAGGGGAAACTGTAGGGGGAAATAAGATATACCTTAAACCTAAAAGAAAAAAAAAGGGAAGAGGATGGGGGTTGAGGGTGGGAGGGTGAGACTGGAGGGGGACTAGGGAGGGGACTGCGATTGAAATGTAACTTGAAGAAATAAAAAATAAAGGAAAAAAAAACCCTAAAAAAAAAAAAAAAAAGAATATGAGCTAGCTAAGATGGGCTAGGATTGCACAACCCAGGCCTAGGCTTGTTAAGATCCACCCGGTGTCTGTGTGTGCTCATTTATAATGGCTGCTTAATCATTAACATCCGCCGAATCAATTGAATATAATATAAAAACTGGTAAACAATTTAATTGATTATTTCTACAAATGGCACCCAACATAATTTAATTATTTTTTTTTTTACATATGGCGTCCAACTACTTCAATTAGAATCCATGCTTACACTGTGAGAAGGCCTGTTTGAAAGCCAGTTTCCTAGCCAAAGAGCAGGGAACTGAACCCAAATGCATTTCAAAGGTGTGGCTCCTTCAACAAAAGCTACTGCCTTACAGCAAAGGTGGAAAGCTTAGCTCTCTTTATATGCTAAATAACCAGCAGCCTTCTAAACAGAGCTTGAGAATGAAATTAACCACCTAATTTAAAATAGATTTATTCATAATGTCTCAATATGCTTGGATTCCAATTGAGTTTTTTTTCTCTTAACATACAGATAATTTTTACACTGACAATTGTGGTTCTATATATACTTTCTGAGAAAGATTTGACTAGGATAGGCTTAAGGATATCTGTAAGGGAGAGAGTTTACAGATGGAATGCTAAGCTCCTGAGAATAACAATGGGGGAAGGAAAGAGGCCCGACCTGATACAAAGATGTCAGCGGGAGCTCACAGGTTCCTGAGAACTAGGTGCTTATCAAGAGCATCTGGGAAAGGCCCACCAAGTCAAAGGCCCACCAAGTCAAAGCTAGATTTCAGGAATAATAAACAGAACTTTAATTACAGCAGGGGATGTCAATTAGACCAAGGCTTTTACAATGTTGTTGTTTCTTTGCTTAAATTTTGTTTGGATGTCTTTGATTTTCCTATATGGGGAGGTAAAAAAGATGTTTTTGTCATTTGACAATGCTGAGATATAAGAGATTTTAAAGATATAAAGAGAAAGGGGTCACATTAGACCCTAGGGGAGATATCTTAATCCTTGGAAGAGATTTTAAAGATATAAAGAAAAAGGGGTCACAAGCCAGTCTCCTTAGATGTGGGTCACCCACTAGAAAACTTGTCTCAAGAGAGGTATTAGACTCTAGGGGAGGTCTGTTGGGTGTGATGGTACATGCCTTTAATCCCAACATTTGAAAGACAAAGACAGATGGATCTCTGACCTTTGCCAAGGTCAGCCTGGCCTACCAAATAAATCCAAGACAAAGACATACAAAAAAAATCCTGTCTCAAAAAAAAAAATAGAGAGATATGTTAATTTTGAGAAATTATATATTTTCAGAGCAAAGGGACCAAACACCAAAGAAGACAAGATAAGCCCAGATTGTCCAGCTCACAGACTATTCCAGCCAGGACTTCAATGAAGCCCTGAACTTTCCCATCCAAAGTTCAATGGACTACAAACTGCTCAGGACATTCAAATTGCTGAGCACATAAAGACTGGACTATTAAATTGCTTAACCAATTTTTTCTATTTTATTTGGGCTCCCAAACAGGTTTTCTATGACCCAATTCAACAGGAAACAATTTTAAGAGAGTGATGCCCCATTCCCAAAAGGTGGGGTGAGTGATTTTTTTGGTCATTTGATATGTTATAGATGTTGTTTAAGGGGATTAGTTACAAATTGTTAAATGGTCTTATTAAACAAGGTATAGGAGGTTAGCCTCAAGGACTTTTCCATTTCTTTTTCTTTATCCTTTCTCTCTTATATAGGGAAAGGGACTTAAAAAGAAAAGAAGGGGAATATGTGTATATAATATAAAGATGATAAGATGTAAAGATAGATTATTGAATCTGCTTTGAAACTTAAAACTGTTGTTATTCTTAAAATAAGGTTATCTTTTGATACATTGGTATAGAATTTTGTATACTGATAAAAAATAAGATTAGTTTTGATAGAATTTTACAATTTGCTTATTCAATGATAGATAGATTTATAAATCAATAGATGTCTTCAAAACCCTCAGAGATGTACAGAAAATGTCATTTAAAGATATTATTTTAAGAACTGTTTGACTTTAAGACAGTCAGTTCCTGACAGCTCCCATTTGACTTAGAAGAAAACAATGAACATCAAAAAATTCTCCCATCAGGAGATAATTCCTCAAAAAAAAAAAAAATCTCCTATCAGGAGATAATTCCTATTGGACAAAAATGTCCCTGCTTTCTCAACAGACAATATACAGTCCAAAGATGGACCACAGCTTAAATGCAGGTAAGTTGATGTCCTGATTCTGCAGAGACAGAATGGGAAAATCCTTATTTCCTGCTGCACAATTATGTCTGTGAGATATTCTTGGCCAGAAGGCTGAAGATGATGCTCCAACGGTATGGAGAGATATTTGGGACTGTCTAGGCAGCAAACTGTCATTTTTTCTTTTTAGAAGCTGCTCTTCTGTGCTTCCTATTCACTCAAATAATAACTTTATCCCTTCTTAAGTCTTTGATGGGGTTGAAGATATAATAGCTGTAAAATTTTAATTAAACTTGATTTATTTAGGATTTAAAAGAAAATATAAGATATGCCAAAAATTATTTAGGTTCAGAACTTTAAATACACCAAGATAGATGATTTTTTTCTTCTTCAGGATCGCCTGATAGAAATAGGCTAAACATTATATATGTACCTTTTATCCTTTTTATTAGACAAAAGGAGGGAAATGATGGGGTGGTGTTAACCATTCTAAATGCTAATTGGTCCTGTTTGCTCTCTGTTACTTATTTGACTCTGATTGCTAAAATAAATGCTGAGGCCTGGAGATTGGGCAAAGACAGAGGTAGACAGGCTTAAGATTCGCGGGCTTTTTCGAAAGATACGGAGCATCTTGGGAAGAGGATGCCAAAGAAGAAGCCAGGAGTAAACAAGGAAGACACGCCATGGGGTAGATTAAGGAAGATTCTTCCACGTGGCCTGGAACATCGGCTTAGCGTGGAGAATAATAGCCCAAAGGGACGTGTGTATATATGGAGTTATATTTGGGTAATAGAATTATGAGCTAGCTAAGATGAGCTAGGATTGCACAACCCAGGCCTAGGTTTATTAAGATCCACCCGGTGTCTGTGTGTACTCATTTATAATGGCTGGTTAAGGATTTTACACTGCCAACCAATTAAAGATAATATAAATACTGGGTAAATAGATTAATGAGCCATTATTTTTTCTACAGTAATACTGTGTTCTATGTTGTGGTATTAATATAGAATCTTTGGGATAAGAAAAGGGAAGGCTATGTTTTATCAGTGATATATTTTTGTGTAAAGTTCACAAAGAATGCATTCTGCTGCATTTTAGGGTTTTTGTGGTTGGTTGGTTGGTTAGTTTTTTAGCTTACTGGTTTAAGAGTAGGGTAATAACTGCAACAGTTTTTGAGTTGTGAAGCCTATCTAACAAATAATATAAAGAGTCTCAATTATTCAAATGATCGCTAGGTTAAGAGATAAACTCTGAAACTAACACAATTATATAAAGTTACACTAAAATTATGACATACTAAGTGTGGCAGAACTTTTACAACTCTAACAAGAACTTAAGTAAAATCTAAATTTAAACACAGCAGTTTTTAATGCTGTATCCTGAAAGAGAAAAAACAAACCAGGACAGTTTCTCAAGCAGGAAGCCAAAAACAAAACAGGGGCAGGTTCTCAAGCAGGAAGCCAAAGACCCCACAGGGAGCAACAAGGGCCTCCAGCCCCCTGCAGGAAAACAAAAACAGAAGGGAAAAAAAATCTGGCTCTTTAACACAAGGGTTCTTCTCAAAGTCAGACTTTCCTTCTCAAAGCTGAATCCCTTGGAGGAGAAGCTCTTGCTGGTTAGAAGATTCCTTGATTAGGCAGAAAAGCTCTCTCTGGAAACAGGACCTAGAGACAGAGACTGAGAACCCTCAAGCACCTCGGAAGGTATTAAGTTCGGCTTGAATCTAATAAATCCTTAGGGAGAGGTTTTGAGATTAAAGAGGAAGACTATTTCTATTTTGAAAAAGATGGAAGACACATTGACACAGTGCTTCTGCATTCCATTTGAGAGTGTTTCTCTTTTCATACAAATAATTTTTTATAGTGACGATAACAGTTTTATATATGTTCTTTAGGAGATATCACGATAATGCAGACTTGCAGAAAGAAGAGACTGAGAAGTTAGTTGCTAAATTAAAGGCCATAGAACAGAGGATGGAGGAATCTTGTCTCAAAATAGGGACCCTTCAGAGAAATCCCATCTGAAACTTACAATAACACCAAAAGTGGTAGTTCCGGATGAAGGAAATTCACATGGGTTTGAGGTAGCAGAATGGCACCCCATATAGTTGCTAGATAAATTGCTTCAAGTATAGATCAACATGGCCAAACCAGATAATGTGTGTGTATAGTCAATGTTCAATTAAGGGATGGAGATCTATATGCTAAAGTAGAAATGCAGATGCTGTTTGCTGTTGCCTTGGAACAAAGTAATACAGTGACTTGCATGCTCCATTTTGCAGAGTTTGGAGAAATGAAATATATGCACTATGCCATAGATTTATATTCAGAATCCCAAGGGGCTTCTGCCTTATATTCTGGAGAGAACGGTTGTAAGGTTACACACAGGTTAGAGATGGTGACTGTCTTGGAGACACCTTTGATAACTGGGGCTGATGGTACTTCAGCATGCGTATCCAATGGAATACATCAATTTTTTTGACATTATGACATGAAACCCGTTACATGTATAACTTGTAATCCTATAGGTCAAACAGTTATGAAAACATCTAACAATAATTTTTAAAATGTGGTCCTAAAACAGAAGGGGAATGCAATAAGTCCCCAAGATAGATTAAATTTATTGATTTTAAATTTTTTAAATGAGACAAGTAACAAACCTGCTAAGATACACTAGATTTTAGAAAAGACTGATGAATTAGATCAAGTTATAAAGGTCCAAATTCTAAACTGGAAGACCGAAAATGTGCTGAGTTGTCGAGGAGAATATACTCTTGTCTCAACAGAAAACAAAAACTATATATTCTGTTCAAATGGATAAAAACCAGATTTGACAAGGGGGAGACCTCCTATAGATCTTGGCTACAGAGATAAGGAAAGAAATCAAGAAGATTAAACAGGCCAGGTAGCATAATTTGCTGATCCCTCCACATGGGAAGAGCTCTTAGACTGCCTGAGAGATGAAAATGTCTTCACCAAGGACTTCAGCTATGTATGGCCACTAAATCTTTGGCTACAAAATTCTCAGGACTTATTATGTGGTTGTTTTAAATGGCATAGATAAAAGTTTATACTGTAGTCCAATCTAACTTCTATAGAAAAACAAATGCCTTATTTGATCCAACAGCAAGCAGAGAATCATTGTTAACTGAAATGTGCTCAGTGCACAGTCTAAATGTATGTTAATGTAAAAATGTTTAATACTTTTGAAAGTTTGTATGTTGGCAGAGCAAAAAAGGCAGACAAGTAGCCCAGGTGATCCTACCTCATAGATGGCCTCCATTACTGTTTCCTCAAAAATCTGTATCAGAGACAGTTTCAAAACAGCCATCTAAATTGTCTAGCATTGCAGAATGTTCCAGTCATGACTCCAGCTAAGCTCTGAACTGTCTCAGCATGCAGACTTAACAGCAAAAGTTGCAACTAGCTTTTATAAACATTTATTTACTAATTGAAGTTACAACTTGATCACAGAACAACTAGCTTTCTTTTTTAATTAATTAATTAATTTTTTTCTTCAAGTTACATCTCAATCGCGATCCCCTCCCTACTCCCCCTCCAGGCCCACCCACCCACCCACTTCTGCCTCAACCCACCCATCCCCATCCTTTTTTTTTTTTAATTTAAGGTATATCTTTTTCCCCACAATAGCTCCCCCTTTCAGTTTGATAAATGGTTCTTTCTCTTATAATAATAAATACAATTCACAACAACAGAGGTAATTAGGCCACAATTATAAGAGTTATATGGCTTAGCATACATTCCCATTGTCCAGTCCATATGTATTTGGCACCTGACTTTAATGTTCTACTATCTAACCATCTCCATGAGTTTAAAGTTCGATATCTAACTCAGTTTTCATACTAACTTGCATCACAATTTTAGAAACATCTTCTTAGATCCAGGGCACTTTCTTGATTCCTAAACAACTCAAAATTTAATTATGAGACTCTAGCTATCTATTCTTCAACCACCTCAGAGACCTGAGAGGGATAAATATGTCTGATTATATAGAAAGTGGAGGGCCTGCAGCTTCTAAAACTAAGAAATGACATACCAGTGGCTGCCTGGACAGTTCCCATTTTTTCTCCATATATTACAGCATCCATCTTCAATCGTTTGGCCCCGTTTCTCTGACAGACATTGGTTGTAGAGCAGGAATTTTGAAGGACTTGCCTACCCTGTCCTGGCAGAGCTAGGTTGTCGACTTACCTGCTTCCAATTTGTGTCCTTTTTGGACAGCATTCTGTCTACAGTTGGAGCAAGGGGTTTTTCTGCCAAGAGATAGGCTTGCCACTAATTCAATCATCTCCCACTGGAGATTCTTCGATGCTCATCTTCTACTTGGAGTAGAATAGGGGGTGCTGTTAGGAGTTGACATGTCTTGATATCAAAAAGATCTAAAGTTAAGCGAACATCTTTGAATGCCATATTCTGCAGATCTCTTGATGTTTTTGAAGAGGCCCTATCTATCTCTTATATTAGGATAAGCAAATGTTGCTTGTCTCTTTGCAACTTGATTTCTGATTAGCTTAGAAAATAACTATAGTAGACTGTCATAGCACCTAACAAAATGACAGGCTTGCATGACTATTAGTTTACATTTCTTAATTATCCTAAACAGTTTATGACAATTAGTAGCCAAAGGCCGAAACTTCACATTTCATTTTTTTTTCTTTATCCCCTGATCCTTCCATCCTGCTTCTCTGGAGTGGGTGTCCCTATATAACAGTCCCTCACCCCAGTTCATAGGTCATATGAGAACCAGGAGCCTCCTCATACAATGGGGGTCTACAAGGCAGTATCACCGGTGAAAAGTGTCTCATTGCCAGGGAGAGAGAACTAAAAAAACAAACAAACAAATAAGCCAACAAACAGATAAAAAAGAATAATAAAAAAATAAAAATAAAAGAATAAAATATAAAAAGTCTATGTCCATGTTCCCTTTGGTGCGTTGGTTGTAGTATAGATATCCTCTACTATATAGTTAAAATCCTACCATAAGTGAATAGATGCCATATGTGTCCTTCTGAGTCTGGGTTAGCTCACTCAGGATGAGCTTTTCTAGTTCCATCCATTTGGCTGCAAATTGCATAATTTCATTGCTCCTGATAGCTGAATAATATTCCATTGTGTAAATGTACCACAATTTTTTAACTCATTCTTCGGTTGAGGGACATCTGGGTTGTTTCCAGTTTCTAGCTATTACAAATAAGGCTGCTATGAACATAGATGAGGAAACTTCCTTATGGTTCCGTGAGGAGACATTTGGGTGTATACCCAGAAGTGGTATGGCTGGGTCCTGAGGCAAAGCTATTCCAAGTTTTCTAAGATATCGCCATACTGACCTCCACAGTGGTTGCACAAGCCTGTATTCCCACCAGCAATGGAGTAGGGTTCCCCTTTCTGCACACCCTCACCAGCATGTGCTGTCATTTGAGCTTTTGATCTTAGCCATTCTGACAGGTGTGAGATGGAATCTCAGAGTCGTCTTGAGTTGCATTTCTCTGATGATTAAGGATGTTGAGCATTTCTTCAAGTGTCTCTCAGCCATTAGGGATTCGTCCTTTGTGAATTCTCTATTTTGCTCCGTCCCCCATTTTTTGATTGGATTATTTGGTTTCTTGGCATTTAATTTCTTGAGTTCTTTGTAGATTTTGGATATTAGCCCTCTGTCAGATGTGGGGTTGGTGAAGATTTTCTCCCAGTCTGTAGGCTGCCGTTTTGTTCGAATGACAGTGTCTTTTGCCTTGCAGAAGGTTTTCAGTTTCATGAGGTCCCATTTATTGATTGTTGATCTCAGGTCCTGAGCTGTTGGTGTTCTGTTCAGGAAGTTGTCACCTGTGCCAATGAGTTCGAGGGTTTCTCCCACTTTTTCTTCTAGTAGATTTAGGGTGACCGGCCTTATGTTAAGGTCTTTGATCCACTTGGATTTAAGTTTTGTACAAGGTGATAAGTATGGGTCTAACTTTGTTCTTTTACAAGTGGACATCCAGTTGGAGAAGCACCATTTGTTGAAGATGCTGTCCTTCTTCCATTGTGCCGTTTTGGCTTCTTTGTCAAAAATTAGGTGGCCATAAGTGTGTGGGTCTTTTTCTGGATCTTCAATTCGATTCCATTGATCTACTGGTCTGTTTCTATACCAATACCATGCTGTTTTTACTACTATTGCTCTGTAGTACAGCTTGAAATCTGGGATGGTAAAAAAAATTGTGTTGGTATTTTGATAGGAATTGCATTGAATCTATATATTGCTTTTGTAGGATAGCCATTTTTATTATGTTGATCCTACCTATCCATGAGCATGGGAGGTCTTTCCATCTTCTAAAGGCCTCTTCCATTCCTTTCTTCAACGGCTTGAAGTTCTTGTTGTACAGGTCCTTTACTTGCTTGGTTAGAGTTACCCCCAGGCATTTTATTTTGTTTGTGGCTATTGTGAAGGGGGTTGTTTCCCTTATTTCTTTCTCAGCCCATTTGTTTGTTGTATAAAGAAGGGCTTCTGTTTTTTTGTTTTGTTTTTTTAATTAATTTGGTATCCAGCCACCTTGCTGAAGCTGTTTATCAGCTGTAAGAGTTCTCTGGTGGAATTTTTGGGTTCTCTTATGTATACTATCATATCGTCTGCAAATAGGGATAATTTGACTTCTTCGTTTCCAATGTTTATCCCTTTGATCTCCTTTAGTTTGTCTTATTGCTCTAGCAAGAACTTCAAGTACTATATTGAAGAGATATGGTGAAAGTGGACATCCTTGTCTTATCCCTGAGTTTAGAGGAAATGCTTCAAGCTTCTCACCATTTAATTTGATGTTGGCCACCGGCTTGCTGTATATTGCCTTTATTATTTCTAGGTATGGTCCTTGTATGCCCGTTCTCTCCAGAACTTTTAGCATGAAGGGGTGTTGGATTTTGTCAAATGCTTTTTCTGCATCTAACGAGATTATCATATGTTTTTTTTTCCTTCATCTTGTTTATATGGTGAATTACGTTGATAGACTTTCGTATGTTGAAACATCCCTGCATTCCTGGGATGAAGCCTACTTGATCATGATGTATGATACTTTTGATGTGTTCTTGAATTCGGTTTGCTAGTATTCTATTAAGTATTTTTGCATCTATGTTCATGAGGGAGATTGGTCTGAAGTTCTCTTTCTTTGTTGGGTCTTTGTGTGGTTTAGGAATCAGGGTGACTGTGGCCTCATAGAATGAGTTTGGCAATGTTCTTTCTGATTTTATTTGGTGAAAGAGTTTGAAGAGGATTGGTGTTAGCTCCTCTTTGAAGGTCCGGTAGAATTCCGTGCTAAGGCCATCTGACCCTGGATTTTTTTTGGTTGGGAGATTCTTAATGACTGTTTCTATTTCCTTAGGAGTTATAGGGCTGTTTAATCTGTTAATCTGATCTTGATTTAGCTTCAGTAGGTGGACTCTATCGAGAAAATTGTCCATTTCGCTTAAGTTCTCAAGTTTGGTGGCGTATAGATTTTTAAAGTAGGACCTAAATATTTTCTGGATTTCCTCAATGTCTATTGTTATTTCTCCCTTTTCATTTATGATTTTGTTGATTTGGGTTTTTTTCCCTCTGTCTTTTAGTTAATTTGGCTAAGGGTCTGTCTATTTTGTTGATTTTCTCAAAGAACCAACTCTTGGTTTCATTGATTCTTTGTATACTTCTTTTTGTTTCTAAGTTGTTGATTTCAGCCCTAAGTTTGATGGTCTCCTGCCTTCTGCTCCTTTTAGGGGTATTTGCTTCTTTTTTTTCCAATTCACCCAGTTTGGCTGTTAATTCGTTAATATGACTTGTCACAATTTTCTTTTTGAAGGCACTTAGTGCTATGAATTTTCCTCGTAGCACCGCTTTCATTGTGTCCCATAGGTTTGGGTATGTTGTGTCTTCATTTTTGTTGGATTTTAAGAAGTCTTTGATTTCCTTCTTTATTTCTTCCCTGACCCAATAGTCATCTAGTAAAGAGTTGTTCAATTTCCATGTGTGTGTAGTCTTTCTGTTGATTCTTTTGCTGTTGAAGTCCAGCTTTATTCCATGGTGGTCTGATAAGATACAAGGGGTTATTTCAATTTTCTTGTATCTGTTGAGGCTATCTTTGTGTCCAACTATATGGTCAATTTTCGAGAAGGTTCCGTGCGGTGCTGAGAAGAAGGTGTATTCTTTTGTGTTTGGGTGAAACGTTCTGTAGATATCTGTTAGGTCCATTTGGTTCATGATCTCTGTTAGACTCATTATTTCTCTGTTTGGCCTCTGTCTTGATGATCTGTCCATTGTTGTGAGTGGGGTGTTGAAGTCTCCCACTACTAAAGTGTTGGGATCGATGTGTGATTTAAGTTTTAGAAGCTTTTCTTTTACAAATGTAGGTGCTTTTGTATTTGGGGCATAGAGATGTTCAATATTGAGATGTCCTCTTGATGGATATTTCCCTTAACGAGTATGTAGTGCCCTTCTCTGTCTTTTTTTATTAACTTCAATTGGAAGTCTATTTTGTTCGATATTAGGATGGCTACTCCAGGTTGCTTCCTGGGTCCATTTGCTTGGAAAACCTTTTCCCAGCACTTTACTTTGAGATAGTGTCTATCTTCAATAGTGAGATGTGTTTCTTGTATGCAGCAAAAAGATGGGTCTTGTTGACGAATCTAGTCTGTAAGTCTGTGTCTTTTTATTGGCGAGTTGAGTCCATTGATGTTGATGGATATTAGTGACCATGGGTTGTTATTTGCCATTATTTTGTTATAGGTGGTTGTCTTGTGCTTCTTTTTGTTTAGTTGCTGTGGAGATTTCTATTTCCTCTGTTTTCTTGAGTGTAGTTGTCACCTCTAGGTTGGAATTTTCTTTCTAGGATCCTCTGTAGGGCTGGGTTTGTGGATAGATATTGTTTAAATTTGATTTTGTCATGGAATATCTTGTTTTCTCCATCTATGTTGATAGAGAGTTTTGCTGGGTATAGTAGTCTGGCTGGGCACCTATGTTCTCTCAGTGCTTGTAGGACATCTGCCCAGTCCCTTCTAGCTTTTAAAGTTTCCGAGAAGTCCAGTGTAATTCTGATGGGTCTGCCATTGTATGTGACTTGGCCTTTTTCTCTTACAGTTTTTAATATTCTTTCTTTATTCCCTATATTTGGAGCTTCAATTATTATGTGGCGAGAGGAGTTTCTTTTCTAATCTAATCTGTTCCGTGTTCTGTAAGCCTCTTGGATTTTTATTGGCATCTATTTCTTTAGGTTTGGGAAGTTTTCTTCTATGATTTTGTTGAAGATATTTCCTGGACCCTGGAGTCGGGAGTCTTCTCTTTCCTCTACACCTATAATTCTTAGGTTCCTTCTTTTCATTGAGTCCTTGATTTCTTGGATGTTGTGGGTAAGAGATTTTTTTAGCTTTCTCATTTTCTTTGGATGTTGTATTGATTTCTTCCATCGAATCTTCCATGCCCAAGATCCTGTCTTCCATCTCTTGGATCCTATTTTTGGTACTGATATCCATAGTTCCTGTTCTCTTCCCTTGGCTCTCCATTTCCATTTTTAACTCTGAGTGTGTTTTCTTTATTGTTTCCATTTCCATTTTCATTTCCTGGATGGTTTTATTTGTTTTGTACATTTCCTGCTCCAAATTGCTTGTCTTTGCCTGGAAGTCTTCTATTGCCCTGTCCTTTTCCTGTTCAAGCTGAGCTACCTTGATTTGAAGTTCTCTAATGGTGGTCTCCATAGTTTTCATTTGTGAAATCGTGGCCTCTTTGAATTCCTTCATGAATTTAAGTTCTTCTTGAAGGGACTCTATCACTTTCCATAATGTAGAATTGTTATCATTTTCATCTCTTTCAGTTGTGGTGATTTGATCCGGGTTGGCTGAAATGGCATCGCTATCTTTTGTTGGAGTCATTCCGCCTTGAATCCTGCTTTTTCTGGGGCGCTTGGCCATTTGTCTTAGCCGTCTGTTCCTGTTGTCTTCTATTCTTAGGTCCAAAGGGGGCGCTTTAGTGTAGCAGTTGAGTTGCCTGACTCCACTCCTGTAAGGTTTGTTTTTCTGCCCTGCCTCTCAGGTGCAGACTTCACTTATCAAGGGGGCGGAGCTGTATACACTTAAGCTCTGGCTCCCTGCCGGAAATGTTCATAGTAGCAAAAAAAGACCAATAATAATGGAAAAGACTTCACGGTTTGCCCAGGACTGAATCCTATGGTGGGTGAAATCTGCCTTCCCCCACTGGAGCCGGCTCTTGAAACTGGGGGATGGAGTCACGGTCGACCAAGTTCCTGTAAGCTGCGGTGGGTTGCTATCTACAGCCGGATGGGTATTCTGCTGCCGAGCTGCGCGTACTCTCGCGGGTGTGCAAGCCTTTGCCAGATAGCCAGACCATCTTTGTGAGACCTGAGGGGGGGGGCAGCCAGCTGGAGAGTATCTCTGTGTGTGGGGTCTGAATCTGCCCGCTGGGTATTAGATTGGATCTTACTGGGCGTGTCTCTCCTGGTGGGGGAGGGGGATCCCGATTCCTGGATTCAGCGGTTTCCGTGGGTGTCCGAGAGTGGGAGGGAGCATCCTGCCCAGGGACTTTTAATGGTCCCCGGGTAGTTGGGTGAGTCGGGTCTCTTAGATATTTTTGTACAGAGTTTTATAACATTCGCGGTTTTCCCCAAGCTTAAAATGCATCCGTATGGGCCGCCGCCATCTTGGATCCCACAACTAGCTTTCTTAAGATGGGACAATATCCCAATTTTCTTGGGCCCCTAAAAAGAAAAACTACAACCCTAATCAACAAGAAGCAATTTAAGAAAACTGTGTCCCATTCCCAAGAAAGAATGGATGGTTTTTGGTTGTTCTATGGGTGATGGATGTTTGTTATTTTTGT
>CAJQZJ010000727.1:4734114-4750971 GCA_907164525.1 Lophiomys imhausi | reverse complement strand
CCATTATTATTTCTCCACTTCTTATTATATTTGCATAGTTACAACTGCTATTTATTTATTCATAGGTAAGGTATGTCTGCTATCAGACCTCACTATATGATGAGAATTCAAGGACTTAGGCTTTAGGACTTCTGTGGTTCAACATCTTTAATCTTTTTGTTTATATCCTTCACTATTTTTGATTGGAACAGTGTTTATACATATTCATAGAGGTTAAATCTTGATAAATTTCTGTATTGACTACTAATCTGCATTTTCAGCTGTATCCTTCTCTCCATTAATGGGTCTTATCCATTAACATTTCTGATAGCTAACCTCTTCTTTTCTCATAGGTAGAGTCTACAAAGGCTGTCACCCTGGGGTATTTACCTCTTCCTTCTAAAAAGTCACTTAGAACTCTGTTGACGTTAAGTTCTGGGATTCTTTCTCAGGATGGCTTCTTATTGGTGCTCCTATTCCTGTAGGTATCATCTCATAATTGTTTTCTAAGTCAGAGGTTGCTTATCTGTGAGTTCATCATCTTCCAAATTTAATTTATACAAGACTTTACTTTATCCTATTGTCATATATATGTCTTAAATATTTCAAAACCTTTAGTAACTGTAAAGAAAAATTATAACTGGATACATTCAACCTACCATGTTCCCTAAAGAAATGTTGGCTTACAATACATTAAATATATTATCTATTGTTGTTTCAATGTTATAATGGATGATGAATGTTTGTATCTTTTACCAATCTTTTTGCAAGTTTGTTAATCCATGTTGGACACATATAGTTTTGTTGGATGCAATTGTAAGTTGGAAGCCTTTTCACTGTGTACAAATACTCTAAAGATATTAGAAAGTGAGAGGGGAAAGTATAAAAACAATACAAGAAAGCAGGTTCTACCCATGAGCACAGCAGCTACTTCTAATGTATTAGAGCAATGGTTCTCAACATGTCAGTAGAAACTCCTTTGGGATAAATAGCCTTTTCCTGCTTATCAGATACTTATATTATGATTTATAACAGAAGCAAAATTATAGTTATGAAGTAGCAACAAAAATAATGTTATGGTTGGGTGTCATTACAACATGAAGAACTATATTAATGGATCACAGCATTAGGAAGATTGAGAAACAGTGCTTTAGATGCTACTTGGAAACAATTTATAGAGTGCTAAAATAAATGTGATAATCAAAATAACTTATAATTTCCTTAAAAAGTTGATCATATAGATGAGTTGGGGTGGCATGGCATATGTATATGCAAATGAATAATGTGTGGATCATATATGTGTTTACATATGTACCATTTTTATACTTACATATATATATAGCTAATTTATCTTGAGACAATGTCTTACTACCTAGCCCAGGCTAGGCCAGAATTTATATTCTTTCCTCCATTTCCTAGTGCTGGAATTACAGGTATGCATGCCACATGGCTCTTAGATGATTTTTAGACGAATGTTTTTTGTTCTTTTGTGTGTGTGTTTGTTTTTATTTTGTTTTTTTGTTGTTTTTTTTTTTTTTTCAAGACAGGATTTCCCTCTGTAGCACTACGGACTGTCCTGGAACTTGTTTTTTAGACCAAGCTGGCCATGAACTCACAAAGATCTGCCTGTCTCTGCCTCCCAATTGCTGGGATTAAAGGCATGTGCCACCAAACCCAGAGAGGAATGTTATATACATCCCAAATATGAATATTATATTGCACACAATGTATATCAGATAGCTAACATGAAAGACTACTATGGTCTAGTAGTATTCTTTAACTACATAACTGAAGTACATACAAAAATATCTGCATAGGATAACATTCAACATTAGAAGAAAAATGCATTTTATGTACTAAAAATAGTAATTGGGAGATGACTAAGTGTTCCACAGCTGGGATTTGGTTACTTTTCAAACTAACTTAAACTTATTTTTTTAGAGTAATATGTTCTAATAAGTAATAGTTGTTAAAACATTCAATAAATACTGCATATTAAAACTTTAAATGTAGAATTAAAATTTCATAGATTATGGAAACCGATATTCATGCATATGTTTATGAG
Organism: Lophiomys imhausi; assembly: GCA_907164525.1. Classification (NCBI taxonomy): domain Eukaryota; kingdom Metazoa; phylum Chordata; class Mammalia; order Rodentia; family Muridae; genus Lophiomys; species Lophiomys imhausi. Next base: position 4,748,927 of record CAJQZJ010000727.1, on the reverse strand, counting down.
ATATAGAAACATTAAAGATTCATTAATTAAGAGAAGTCAATCAAGATACATAATATTTTCTACTTTAAGTTTTTATTTTTTAATAATATTTTCATTTATTATTTGAAAGTGTCACACAATACATTTGGATCATAATAATTATTGGTAGTGGGGCTGACCGGTGTCATGACATTGAATTAAAGTGACTTTTCTTCTCCCAACAGCTATCATTGCCAATGCTGTGGCTAGGAGTGGCACTTCATGGCCACCTCTCCTCTTCCATGCTGTGATTTTGTCTTACTTGAACTTATGAAGATCTTGTGCGTGGTGTCACAGCCTCTCTCGGTTCATATGTACATCTGACTGTTGTGTCTGGAAAACCCAATTTCTTAAAGTCACCTCTGGCTCTTATAGTATCTCTGCCTGCTCTTCCACATAGTGTGGGTTTACTCCATATGAAGAGAAAAACTAAAACTAGAGGTCCAAATTTACTTGGAAATATGTAATAATTTTGTTAAAAGGAGTTTGTTCCCATAAGTATAAAAAAGTAGTAATTAAAAGAAAAAACACATTGGAGGCTTTTTTGACTTAAATAACTGGAATTCTAGAGAGTGAAAGCTGTCTAACTCTATAGTTCTGAAAAAAAGTTGCATTTAGAGAATCAATAAGTCCTTTGAAGTTATAATAAAAACAATTCATGGAGCTCTTTTACACAATAACATTTGGATGCATAGTGTATAGAAGACTCATTTTCTATAATCCCAAAAGAAAATTGTATGTTCTTACTCAAAAATGTTGGTTTGGCTTTTGTGACAGTGAATATTTAATGGCATATTGAATGCATTTAAAATCACCATGGAGACATACTTCAGGGTGAGTTTATTGGGATATTTCTAGAAAACTTCAAGTGGAGAGGGAAGACTCACCATGAATTTAGGTGCCACTGTCCTATAGGATGTGACAGCAGAATAAGAGCTTCCATCTTTCCACTTCATGATTGCAGTTACAATAGGACCAGATATATCGTAATGACCTCACTATGATAGACTATACCCTCTCCTTGTGAGTTAATATGCAATTTTACTTCAAGTTGTTTTTGTCAGTATTTTGTCACAACAATGATGAAAATAACTAATGGAACTCTCAGAACGAAAGGATTGTGATCTGATTTTTTTTTTCTTGCTATGCCATCTGGTCTAATGCTGAAAGAATGATGCCAAACAATTTACACAGTGACATGGCAAGGAACTCACAACAAATATTTAGCCTTTATGATTGCTTCATTTGTTTAAGAATATATTTTAAGCTGTATGCCATATTAGGTCTAAAAATAAAATTCATATTAGGACAAATTCCTATTAGGTAGATACTGTTAAATGAATAATAAAACATTTTTCTACATTGTTTTTAAACATCTAAAATTTGCCCATAGTTTTAAATGCAGATTTTAAACATACAATTTTTCAGTTATATAAAGTTACAAGAGATTGTTGTTTTGGAGAAAACTCCTGCTCTGGGCCCCAACATATGAGATTCAAAATCAAACTTATCAGCCACATTGAACTTCCAGGTGAATGTACTCTGACTTCAACAGAAATCAAGATTATAGCAACAGCAGTCTGATTTCCCAAAGAGGCTATTTTACTGGGTTTTTTTTCTCTTTCATATAATTCTTCCATAAAAAGAGATCTAATGCATTTTATGCTAGCCAGGCTTATTTTGTTGGTTGAAAAGGTTCATCAGATTGCTCAGATTGGTCTGGAGCTTGCTATTCTCCTGCCTTCAAAATGCTGGCATCATAGGTTTAAGCAAACATGTCTGGGTCACTTAGCTGTTTTTCTATTCTGCCTCATTCTCCATCTCACAAGGTAAGTAACTCTAAAATATCCTGTCTGATTCTGAGGTTTTGTTACTAGTTGTGGATGTTCACTTTGTTCATAAGCCTGAACACTTCCGCATGGCTCATGGTAACACTGACCCTGTTTAATGTGATGAAATGTTACTAGGTTTTAATCAATTAAGATTTCAGCTAAATTGTGCTGTTTGTCCTCCAACAGATCCTAGACATGAACTCTCCATAAATAAACAGTTAGACCTCCTCCTGTCTACCCTTGTGATGAACACTGTGCTCTGAGATCACGTCAGTCCTCTGTTTTGGACATTTGTCTCTGGAAGAGTTCACAAGAAAAACACACTCATCACTCACATCATGCCTGTTGAAAAGCTTTGCAGTATCATTTTCTGTATTCCAGTGGGTGGATGCTTCACCTGTCACAGGCCACTGAAAGTCATCAGCTTTCATGGGTGGATCTTGACAACAGGGAAGGAATGACTCACCTGAAGGAAGCAGAGTGCATAGCACTTCCAGAGTGATCTCTAAAGACTGATTATTTCTTGTCCTTGACATCCTGCCAAGGGCTAGATACCGTGAACATTTGGATGTAACTGGGTCTACAAATCACTAGTTGCCTAGATCCCCCATTGGCCTGTCAGAGGATAATATGCTTGGCTTTTTTTTTTCTTAGTTTTATTACAAGTTGTAAACTTTAGACTGCTCTGATATGCCTTGTCATTGATTAGCCAAGATTGGACTGTGACAGCATGTCCCACCTGATTGAAATCAAGAATTCTCTATTAGGTTTTTTTTTTTGAAAAATAATGAGAAACATCTACTGTAGCATCCCAGATAATAGAATATATTTCCTAATGATGTCATTTAGAAAACACATAGACTTATTTTAAGAGCGTTTTGGTAAAAGTGAATGGGATTTTCTAGGCCTGAAAGAATTTATTATTTAATTACACATAATAAGAATCTAAAAAATAGCAAATCACAAGTTAAAATTTTGCTTTTTGGAAGGGCTAACTTTGTGCATGAAAATATATATGTCTATCCAGTACCAATGCTGTCTGGGACTTGGCTGCAGATTTCACTGCAGTTGATGTAAACGGTTTCTTTAGTACACAAGAGGAATCACACCAGACTTCTTATCAAATGCAAGATAGCCCTGCTTTTGTTATTCTAACATTCAAAGTGCTCACTTGATGATATTTGAAAGTCTTTTATGACTGCTTCATGAGATACAGTTTTGAACAATATAATGTCTCTCCATAAAATCATTATCAATGATAAACTGGTTTACCCTGCAGAGATCAGATTGGGGATCAAACTGTTTCTTTCATATCAAAAGAAATTTTGTGCTCATCAAAGATAGCATACAGGAAGATAAGAGTCTTATTTCAGCCAGAGAGGATTCTAATCAAAACAACTAAGTTTTGGTGCTAAGGGAGCTCTAAGCCTGGTCCAAGTGCAGTGTGTCCAGGCTCAGGATACTGTATATTCGCAGATTAAAAGATGTAGTGTATCTCCCTCACAAATTGGATATTTTGAAAGAGTAAACAATCATATTCTCTTCTCCATTGTAGAGCAAATTTCCTTCACTCTCCTGGGTATATGAACCAAAATATCATATTTCAATCTTAAATGGAAGGCATCTTTCAATATAAGCCAGGAATTCTGTGGATAAAAAAAAACAAACAAAAAAATCATTGTTTTAAAAACTCCTTAATTTTCACTCTATTCTCAGTCCTGCATGAGGAACCAGCAGGGAGTCCAAGGTCAAGAACAATTACACAACACTTTATTTGTCTCAAACCATCATTCCTCCTCCAGTCAAGAAAGACTTTCCTGTCTTCCCAAATGCTCTGTCTTTCAGAATCACATCAGTGCGTGAATCTCCAAAGCATGTAAAGTCCCTCATTTTGTCCACCAGGTAGTAAGTACATGACCTTCAACTGGTAGCACAATAAAGACGAATTTAAAGAAAACTTCGTCCTACTACAAATGTCTTTCAGATAAGTCAATAAAATGTATGCCAACTGGACAAGGTTTTTGTAAACTTCTGTGGAATTTATCTCTAAAAAAAAAAACAAACAAACAAAAAAGATGCAACCCAATGTTCCTCAATGAACAGTCCCTTCTTTAAACATCTCTTGAGTTGGCAGAAATAGCATAGCTAATACATATGTTTTTTCCTCATGAGTTCACCAACATTGTTCTGGAATAGACTTTGCAATCTCAAATGCCCCCTTCTTAATTTTTAGTCTTGGTTTGTTTGTGAATAGGTTAGTTTGTGCTGGTAGGTACATGTATGCATGCAAGTCCAAGTGTGAGACACACAGTGCTGTGAGTGTTCATACCCTGTGACTTTGGGGGACAGAGGGCATTCTCACAGTCTTGCTCAGACACTGCCCACCCCGGGTTTTTTTGAGAAAATGATACCTGCTGTAGTTTAATTTCATTCATTGGAGTGACAAAACATCCTGACTAAGGTAGCGTTGGTGAGAAAGTGCTCATTTTAGCAATACAAGTGCAGACTACCTTCCATCATCATGGTGAAATCATGGCAGCAGGCACTTAAGACAGTAAGTAACATTCTCAGAGATGTGAGAGAGGATGAGAGCAGAGAGAATGAATGGGTACCTGCTTAGCTCTCAGTTAGGTTTATTGACTCTTATGCAGGACCCACACCCAAGGAATGGATTTGTCCAAGGTAACCTGGCTCTTTTTATCTCAATTAACTTAATTAAGAAAAGATCCATCATAGACATGACCACAGGCCAACCTGATATAAACAATACTTATTGATAATATCTTCCTAGGTGATTCTAGGCTGTGTCAAGGTGACAATGTGAATAACCGTCAACCAAAAAACAACCTTCTTCAATGAGTGTTTGGCGATCAAACTTTGGGAAGCACTTTACCAATTGTTGTCTCCCTTACCCACCAAGTATGTCCTCTTCTAAATTTTTTTGTTTGTTTCCTGGCCTTATGTGACTGTTTTCAAATTATTTTATTGGGGGGGGAAGGACCTAGACCAAAATGGTCTGACTTCCAATGTTCGCCTTCCCCAAGACACACATATATGTAGTGCTAAAGAAAATAGCTTTGCCTAATAGTAGATAAACTAGCAAAGGGAGGATTCATTCAGGAAAAACCGCAATAGATACATTTAAGTTAAACTAAGCCATGCATTCTAGTTTAACCTAACAAGTATAGATTCATATCCAAGGATGGAGAAAATCATGGGTGAAAATAATAATAATAATAATAATAATAATAATAATAATAAAAAAAGGCAATTACTTAACGGACAGATTTAAAGCAGAAGGATTCTTACAAACTGAAGCCACAAAATTCTAACTGAAGATAGGCAGGGTAATGAAGGATCACTCACAGGACAGATTGATCCAGGGGAAGAACTTATTCACACCAAAGACACCAAAGAGAGGGATAACTTTTGCATTATTTAAGAAGTTTCTGGATACAACCAGGCAGACCCAGTCAGGTCAAAGATAAGACCTCCTTCAAAAGAGAGCATAAAGAAAACAGAAAAACAGCTTGGATTTTTGTCAGTCATAAATGAAGTTTTTTCATTAGTCTAGAGTTTATTGTGTATCATTGTAGCTTTATTTTTCAGGTGTAAGATATTATACTGGAATTATTTTCAATCCATCATGAACTTCAGATGCCATCAAGATCATTTCATATGACTCTGTTAGTATTTTAGAGAAAACACTGCTCATCTAAATTATTAATTTAATATTTGAAGTAATTGAGAAATTGTAGTAGAAAGGGAGACTCAGTCAAAGTCTAGATTTAACTCTGTAAGCTTGAGGAAATTCCATAAATTCTAAATATATTTCTGTTAGATTTTAACATGAAGTTTATTGCAGAAAAGTAGTTATATAAACCTTGTTGGCTAGAGATGATACATAAAGTACCAAGAAGAGTAGTATAGGACTGTACTATATCATTCCTAGCAAATACTCTAAACAGAGGGAAAATATTTTAAGAATTCCATTTGATTTGAAAAATTAAGAGACCACAGTTTCTAGATTTAAATAAAACCCTTTAAAATTCTAGACTCTGGATTCTGACATATGAAAGTTCTCTTCTTGTCAACTTACCGTTAAATCTGTCAGTGTGGTGCTTCTCAATAATACATTATTCTAAAGTACACAATGTCTGCACTTATATTAGGTTTGGTGAGGATGAGGAAATTGGGATTCTGAATTAACAAACAACAACAAAACAAAAAACAGCCTTTACTTGGGTATAGTGATCTGGGTAGTATTTACAACCATTTATAGACAAAACCAAAACAAAACAAAACAAAAACAACCAAAAAGAAAAAACAAAACCACAAAAGAAAACAAAAAAATAGATAAGCTGAACCCCTTTGCTAAAGAAACTCACCTCAACCCATGTATGTGTCTGTGTGTGTGTGCATGTGCACCTGTTTTAAAAACTTCTTTATATAATTTAATTTTTCCATAAAATTGAGATTCCATGTTTCATTAGGGAGGTGGTTTACTGTACAGTCTTGAATATTTCATTCAGATATTCTCATCTATCACCTTCATTAATGTACATCTAAGTCTAGCTATACTTTCCTTTTCTTCAATGTTGTTTGGCATATCTTTTACCATTATTAAGGCAAAATTCTTTGTTGTGTATTGGCAACAAGTATTATTCAAGTAAAAAATGAGCATCCCATTGATTTAATACATATGTATAGTCAGGAATGTGTGCTCATTAATTTTTTAAATTTCGTCAAATTATGCTAAATAACTACATCATATTTGATGCATACTTACTGAAAAATTTTACCTAGCCTTAAAGTATTTTTTATTCGAAAAATGTTTGACAATAACCAAAGATTGAACTTTTCAACCACAGTGTTTTGTGATATAACCTTTTCAACATAATGTTTGGATACGGGCCTCCTTCTCTTTAGTGTGGATATCTTTAATGCTTGTAAAATTAAGGATATAGTAGTCTTCTGAATACATTTATTCTTCTGCTGTCCTAACTTGCTTCATTGTCCTTCACACAAGCTAGCTGCTAGAGTCATCTAAGAGGACAAGCGTAAACGGAGAAATTACCTCCATAAGATGAGGCTACAGACAAGCCTGTAGGAGATTTTCTTATTTAGTGAATGATCTATCCTAGATCATTGTGGCATCAGTCTTGGGTTGGCAGTGTGGGATTCTATAAAACAAATCAATACAAAACAAACAAACAAACAAACAACAACAACAAAAAAAACAGACTGGACATACCAGGATATGAAAACCAGAAAGCTGCAACCATCTACAGACTGCATCAGCTCCTTCCTCCAGGATCCTGTGTTATTTGAGTTCCTGCCATAACTGTTTTGGATGGTAAACTATTACATGGAATTTTAAGTAAAATAATCTTTTCCTCTCCATTATTACTTTTGGTAATGGTATTTTATCACAGCAATAGTCACCCTAACTAAGATATTCACAAAATCATACAAACTATACCACGCAATTTTTATTTTTTCTTTCTTATTTATGCATTTATTTATTTACATATCTATCATTTTGTGACATTGTCTCACTATGTGGCCCTATTTGGCCTCCAACTCTCTGTATACAAGAGCCTAATCTTGAGCATTCAACTGCCTCTCAGGTGTTGGAATTAAAGGCCCGCATCACAGCCCCAGCATCTTTCAATTGTTTTCAGCTCTCATTTTCCTTCCTCATTGTATCATTTCATATCACTCTGCCACAACTGGCTAAAGGTAACCATTATCATCTCCTATTGGGAATCACCTTTAATATATCTTCTCCACTGTAATTTCTATGAATAAATGAATTTTCTGTTTACAGGCCCAACTTAGATACCGTTCATTCATTGTAGAAACAATCCTTGCTGTTTTCTGTGGACTTATTAAATTTATGTGTCAACTTGACAACTCAAGAATTGCCCACATTAAAGATTGGTTTCAAGTTTATCTGTGAGTGTTTCTATGAAGCAATTAAATCAGCAATCTTAGAAATTTATTCTCCAATTCAAGTTGGCATAACCTGACTCACTAAGTATCTGGACACAAAAAAAAGGATTTGTGAGATTTTCATTACTGATAAAGCTCTTCACTAATTGTATTGATGGTCTATTGTACATAAATAATGCACACAGTAGTTATTCATATATTGATGAATATACATTAATATGCACATATTAATGTATGCCTACCATTATGTTTATGCTGGTTATAATTGATATATAACTAAAAATACCCTTCAGATTATTCCTTACATTATATTTCAATCTTAATTCATGTACTTTCTAAAACAGTGTATATTATTACTGTATGATGTGTTCATAGGGTATTTAAGAGCTCTTCTAAACTTTGACCATTCCTGCCTTAAACATTTTAACGTCTATCTCTAAAATGAGGAATAATCCTCCAGAGTCTACGAGGAAAGCTGAGCTTCTGAAATTGAAAGAGTGTGTGTCATTCCTATCAAGAACAGGGCTGCATGTGAATTTTACAGGCATGAGGAAGATTAACTGGGAGCACAGTGTGGGGCAAAGGAATCTGAGAAGCAGTGAGCGCTGATACTTGACCTTTTGAGGTTCTTGGGGGGATTGAAGTTAAAGAAACTCCAGGTGGTCTTCAGAATCACTTGACATTTTCTGTAAGTGATGACCAAACCAGAAAAAGCCAGAAAAAGTCAGTTAAAAGAAGTTACACTCCACCAGTTTATAAATATATTTATTTAATATACCTTTTTGGCTCAACAATTCATATAGTTAAAATGTCTCCTGATGTTCATCACAACAACCAACATGACACTGATATTTCTCAAAGTTCATCCCAGTGTCTTTTCCTTTGTATTACTCTCCTTTCAGAACTTTCTCAATCCCAAAGTTTTGTGATTGTATCTCTTTTGATGACTTAAGTTTATGTTTCTAAACTCAACATTTTTCCAAGGTGTATGCATGTATGTATTATAATATCTATGTGTGTGTGTGTGTGTGTGTGTGTGTATGTGTGTGTGTGTGTGTGCTTGTGAGGTCTTGTTCGAGAAGGTATTTAACTGGAGGTGGGTTCTCAAGTTTCAAAAACCCATGCCAAGTCCACTGTCTCTCTCTTTATCTGTTATCTGAAGAACAAGGGGTAAAGCTCTCATATACTCCTCCAACATTCTGTTTGCCTATGGACCACTCCACTCCCCACCATGATGATAATGAACTAACCCTCGAAAACTGTAAGCAAGTCTGTGTCTGTGTCTGTGTCTGTGTGGGTGTGTATGTATGTATGTATGTATGTATGTATGTATGTATATATGTATGTGTGTGTGTGTATATATACATATGTTTTACCTATATTTGGGTTTTGTTTTGTTTTTGCTTTGCCTGCTTTGTTTGTAAAAGAACTTTAAATAGTCCATGCTAGACTTGAACTCTTGATTCTCCTACCTCCATTTCTAAAATCAATTATCAGAAGTATACCACTATCTTTAGCTCAAGGATATATTTTAAAGGATGTTCATTAAATTATTCTTTCATATATCATATTTGGGTATTATGTGTATCCAAGCATTCTCTCTATTCTTTTTTGTTCCAATATTTTTGGGAAAAAACCTTATGTTTCTTGTTGGGCTTAAAATCACTACGTAGCCTTGGTTGATCACTAACAAATGGTCCTCCTGTGTTAGCCTCCTAAATTCTAGGATTGTAGGGTTTAGGCCATGAGTGACTTAGATTCTCCATCATAGCATTTATGTAATTAATATTTACTATTTATTGGCTTCAATTTATTTCTCTGTTACCTAGAGAAATAATATTTTCTTGGATGAGCTTGTAATCCACAAACTTCTCTAAGAAAACAAAATACAAATAACAGGTCCAACTTACACTAGAAGCTGATAAATGTTCTTTAATATATATTGGCAGTATCTAGTAAACTCTCCTTATATCTAATTTATATCAGGCAATAGTCCATATATCACTATTTATAATATTTTATATAATATATCCAACATTCTTTCTTTATACCTGTAGTTGGCTAGTAGAAAATCATAGATCAAATCTCCAGAACATGGTGGTAGAGAGGAAACCATTTTTGGAGTTGTATCTGAGAACATTACATCCTGATCTATACAAAACAGGGAGAGAAATTGGGGGCAGGGGCTTGGTATGTGCTTCTGAAACCTACAAGCCCAACCATTTCCATTGAAATACCTTATTCTACAAGGACAACCTACTCTAATAAGGTTACACCTCCTAATCATTACCAAACAGTTACACTAACTAGGAACTAAGAATTCAAATTTATGAGACTGTGAGGCCCATTTTCATTCAAAGCAGAGCAGATGCCAAACCAAAACTTTGAAGAAACTCACTATCAGTCTTCAACCTTGAAAAACTGTAAAAGTAATGTCATAAGAATAGAGTTGAAATCATTGATTTACAATCACTGGACACTGCATTCTCTCTCACCCCCTTACAAAACCCCTTTCCAAGACACATTAGTCATTTTGTGACCTCCAAATGAAACACACATGTCTAAGGATACAAAACTAACATCCACATATAAGAGAAAACATGTACCAATTGTTCTATCTGGGTCTGTGTTTCCTCATTCTATACTATTGTTGAAGAGTACAACAAATCTACCTGAAAATTTTATAATTTCATTTTTAAAGCAGATAAATAATACTCTATTGTGTAAATTGATCACATTTTTATTATCAGTTTATCAGTTGATAGGCTGCTTCCATTTTGTGGCTATTATGAATTAAGCATCAATTTATATGTGAAGTAGGCATCACTGTAGTTAGCAGGATAATTTGACATTCTGGTATATTCCCAAAAGTGATATGGCTGGATCACATGTTTTGTCTATACATAGCTGGTTCAAGCACCTTCACCCTGGTTTCCATAATGGCTGGACTTATTTGCACTCCCAAAAGCAGTGAATATTTCTTCTCCCTTTTCCACATTCGTGCAAGCATATGTTGTCATTTGGCTTTTTGATTTCAGCCATTCTGACCAATGTAAGTTGACATCTTAAAGTAATTTTATTTGCATTTTTCCTTATGACTAAAGATGTCAAATATTTTTTAGACTGTTTCTCAGTCACTTGGATTTCATCTTTTGAAAAGTATATCTTTAGTTCCATGTCTCATGTTTTTTAAGAGGGGGGAATGCTTATTATTTATACCATATTCTCAAGGGAGAACATAGCTTTCAAGACGGAGCAAAGTACTGGCCAAACTCTAGAAGTTTCACTGAAACTAGGATGAAACGTGTTGTCTCTCTGGGTGCCTTTCTTTCAAACAGAGTGCTTGCAGGTTTAGTACTAACTAAGACATCATGATATTCACTAAAATGTGATCTTGGTTAGGAAGACAAATATAGCATGTTTTCTCTCATATGTGCAATCTAGAATTCTTAAAAAGTACATATTATACCATAGCAAAAAATACTCTGTAGAATGAAGAAAAATGTCTAAACAAAGGAATAGGGGGAAAATTGGGAAGTTACTGACAGAGGAAGAGGAAAAAATATTCCAAATTTTTTCTTATATGTAGAGTATGTCATTTCTATGATCTGTATATCATCTACTTATCTCCAGTCTATAATCAGTCTATCTTTGCATGAATGTATGTGTACATATGTATGCATGCATGTAAGTATGTATATATGTATGCATGTATCTTTCTATCTGTTATCTAAACAATTATATAATGATTCCTTGCCTCAAACAAAAGGGAGTGAAAAAGAAAGAAAGAAAGACAAACTAGATGATGGTTTCCTGAAATGAGCCAATGATGAAATGCTCGTTTACCTCAGTGTTATTTATCTACCTCTTTGATCTTCCGAGTAATGCTGATAGCCCTAAAAACATTGATGGCACAATTGAGTGTTAGATCAAAGACCCTCTCACTGTTATTCTCACTTTCCCAGAAACTAGGCCAGACATCTAAAAGTTTTGAATCAGTGACAGCAAGTTGATAAGAAATTGTGTCCTTCCTTCTCTCCCCTTATAGCTGTATACAAGCCCAGCCTTTCATTTTTCTAATCCCTAAACCAAAGACATCCTTGAATAAAACAGTTTGTACAGTAATTTGCTACATTTTTAAGTTGTCCAGTCCAGGCTTTATTCTGTACTATGGAACTTGAAACCCCTACATTTACATTGGAAACCTACAGCAGGTGAGAACATTCTTTGTTCTCTGAAATTAAAGGATCTGTATTGTCTTTTGGAAGTCCTCTGTTATGTATATAATGCAATGTCTTAATTATCCTAATATGGGATTTGAAGATAAGTCTGTCTACTTCAATCAAGAACCAATTATGAAGCCGGGCGGTGGTGGCGCACGCCTTTAATCCCAGCACTTGGGAGGTAGAGGCAGGCGGATCTTTGTGAGTTCGAGGCCAGCCTGGTCTACAAAGCAAGTCCAGGACAGCCAGAGATATTCAGAGAAACTCTGTCTCGAAAAAAACCAAAAAAAAGAACCAATTATGAGTGTATGGCTATGATGCTCTCTCTTCTAATATGCTTCTATCTTAATGCCTAATCATGGTTGCCTGTGATGATGATGCTGGCTCTTCTAATGAAGCTCTTCTGACAACAATTTTGATTCAGTTTCTTTAAATTATCCTTCTTGTTAAATCCTAATACATAAGTGTGATGTTTTGTTTTGTTTTTCATTTCTTGGAGGACAGGGCATACATGCATGTATATACATATATATGTATGTATGTATGTATATATATATATATATATATATATATATATATATATATATATATATATAAGTTTAGAACATCACAGTGGAGCAGATTGGAATCTCAGTGTCAGGTTTTCATGCTGCTGTAATTTTTAGAAATATTTTTGTGTAAGCTTCTTTAGGTTGTTGGGAGAGAAAAAGCACCATTTACACATTTACATCCAGTAAATAGCACAGAGAAAAATGGAAGTTAATCCAAGTTAATTATTCTCTGGGTGAGTGTTTTCATCAGAGTAAAATGGACATTGCATTATTTTTGCAAGACTTGGAATGCCAAATGCTTGTGTACAACAGAGATTAAAAGAATTCCCTATGAATAACGTTGCTACAAGCATGGTTGAGCAAGTTTCCTTGTGGTGTGGTGGTGGAACATATTTTGACTATATGCTCAGGAGTGGTATAGCTGGGTCTTGAGGTAGAACTAGTACTCCCAATTTCTGAGAAACTGCCAAATTGATTTCCAAAATGGTTGTACAAGCTTGCACTCCCACCAGCAATGGAACAGTGTCCTACTTGCTCCATATCCTTACAAGAGTTTTTGATCTTAGACATTCTGATGTATCATGGAATGTTACATGGGTGTAACATGGAATCTCAGGGTCCTTTTGATTTGCATTTTCCTGATGACTAAGGATGTTGAATATGTCTTTAAGTGCTTCTTGACCATTAGAGTTTTGTCTGATGAGAATTCTCCATTTAGCTCTGTACCCCATTTTTTAAATGAGTTATTTGATTTGTTGTCTAATTTCTTGAGTTCTTTATAAATTTTGGATATTATCTCCCTGTTGGGTATAGGGTTGTTGAAGATCCTTTCCCATTCTGATGGCTACTGTTTTGTCCTATTCACAGTGTCCTTTGTCTTACAGAAGTCGTTGTGTCTCATGAGGTCTCATTTATTAATTGGTGATCTTAGTGCCTAAGTTGTTGGTGTTCTGTTCAAAAAGTTGTCTCTTGTATCAATGCATTGAAGGTTATTCCCCACTTTCTCTTCTATTAGATACAGTGTATCTAGTTTTATGTTGAGGTCTTTGATCCACTTGAAGTTGAATTTTGTGCTGGATGATAAATATGGATATATTTGCATTCTTTTACATGCAGACATGTAGTTAGACCAGCTCTATTTGTTGAAGATGTTTTCTTTTTTTCCATTATTTGGTTTTGGCTTCATTGTCAAAAATCAATTTTCCATACGTGTGTGTGTGTGTGTGGGGTTTATGTCTGTGTCTTCTATTAGATTCATGGATCAACCTATTTTATGCCAAATACATTTCAGTTATTATTACTATTGCTCTGCAGTACAGCTTGAAATTAGGGATGGTGATACCTCCAGAAGTTCTTTTCTTGTACAGGATTGTTTTAGCTATCCTGGGTTTTTTGTTTTTCCATATGAAATTGAGAATTGTTCTTTCTAGGTCTATAAACAATTGCATTGAATTTTTTTCTGGGAATTGTTTTGAATCTGTAGATTGCTTTTGGTAAAATGACTATTTTTTACTATGTTAATCCTACTGCTCCATGAGCATTCATAATAGCCAGAAACTGAAAACAGCCTAGATATCCCTCAACCAAACAATTGATAAAGAAAATGTGAAACAATTACACAGTGAAATCCTAATCAGCTTTTAAAAATTAGGACATCATGAAATTTGCAGGCAAATGGATGGAATTAGGAAATATCATCTTGAGTGAGGTAACCCACACCCCCCAAAATCATATATGGTATGTATTCACTTATAAGTGGATATTAGCTATACAGTACAGTACAACCATGGTATAATCCATAGACTCAAAGAAGCTAAGTAACAAGGAGGGCCTAAGTTAAGATGCTTTAATCTCACTCAGAAGGGGAAATAAAATATATATTGGAGTAAATGGTGGGAGGAAACAGTATCAGAGAGGGGATGGAGAGGGGAGCAGGGTAGGGATCAAGAGTAAGGAGAAGAGGGGAGAGAAGGCCAGGAGAGGGAATGGAAATCACAAGAGGGGGCATCTCTGGGATGTACCAGAGACCTGGGATAGAGGAGGCTCCAGGAAGTCTAAGTGGGAGACACTTGCTGAGACTACTAGCGGTGGGGGATATAGAGCCTGAAGTGGCCACCTCCTGTAGCCAGGCAGAACTTTGCATGGAGGGATAAGGACACCACTCCACTCTCAAAATCTTGGACCCATTGTGTGTGTGTGTGTGTGTGTGTGTGTGTGTGTGTGTGTGTGTGTGT
>CAJQZJ010000727.1:4713976-4724875 GCA_907164525.1 Lophiomys imhausi | reverse complement strand
CACACACACACACACACACACACACACACACACACACACACACACACGTGTATTTAGACACAATCTACAGTCATCAGGGATGAGAGAGCCTCAAATACAAAAACTGCCTCCATATTCTGGCTGTAAGCACATCTGTAGGTCATTTCATTAATTAGTTATTGATGTGGGTGATCCCAATCCATTATGATTTGTGCTACCCCTGGACTATGGTCCTGGGTTATGTAAGAGAGCAGGTTGAATAAGCCATAAGAAACAAGCCAGTAGGGGCTCGAGAGATGGCTCATCATTTAAGAGCACTGACTGCTCTGCTAGAGGACATGGGTTCAATTCCCAGCACCCACATGGCAGTTCACAACTGTCTGCAACTCCAAGATCTGACACTCTCACACAGACATGCTTTCAGGCAAAGCACCAATGCACATAAAAATAAAAATAAATAAACTTTTAAAAAAGAAAGAAACAAGTCAGTAAGCAGTACTCCTCCATGGCCTCTTCATTGGCTCCTGCCTTGGGGAACCTTCCTTTATTGAGTTCTTGCCCTCATTGCTTTTGATGATGAACTACTTTATGGAACTGTGAGTGAAATAAATACTTTCCTCCATAACTTGCCTTTACTCATGGTGGCTCAGCATAGCAATAGTAACCCTAACTAAGACAATAATCATACAAAACAATTTCTGAAGCAACACTGAATTTAAAGTATGTGATAATTTTGTTAAGGAATTATTCGCCAGTTCCAGATACATAATTTTTTTCATGGTCCCATGAGTGAAATCCTTTAGAGGTCTTCAGGTATCAAGTAGAATAGAGACTATCACATAAAGCCTCTGTGGGAATGGCTGGAATGTTAGTCTTATCTGGAGTCAACCTACCAGCATTTTATCAGAAAACATACTCATTATTTCTTTACTTAGATGAAAAAAGATAATTTTCAGCCCTTGTCTAAAAGTGTTAAAGCTAGAGTGGATGATTATTAATATATATCTGAAAAATCCTTAAAAGCAATAAGGATTTTGCAAAATCATAAGCAACAAAAACGGTTGAACATTGAACAGTCTGTATTATTTAGTGTTTCAAAAGATTTTATTCCAAAGACAACTTTGGTCAATTAAGATATATACTACAGGAATTTTTAAAAATACCATATATATATAATATACCTATAATATATGTGTACATATATACATAATAAATATATAATATATATATTGAAAGACACTATAGCTTGAAATCTCTTCACAATGATATATGTTTTTAAGCTAATCATTATGTGCAAAATGGAAAACTAACACTTTTATAAACTTTTATTTTCAGTTATTCCGTTAGAAGGAAATGACACAGGTAGGGTTAAGCATGTCTAATTACTTAAGGTAAGTTTACCAAAATTGAATTTTTTTTTATATATATGACTTTATGTGGTAGCCGAGTTGGTAAATGTATAAAGATAAAAATACTACATCCCATTGACTCACTCCTTTTAGACACAACTGAGAGAGCTGAATCCCACAGGGAGTAGGACACTTGTCTAAGGTCTCTTAACTGGTTAATGGAGAGTCAAAGGCTTTTTCTGAGACCTTGGTAGAAAGAGCTAAAATAGCACCCATGAGAGACATAAGCTCCTCAAACAACAGGGAGACTCCCTGGCAGTTTGTGAGTTCATTAGTTTTCTTTAACTGCTCTCTCTTTTTTAAACAATCTGTTATACATTTTTTAGATCATCTTTCCCCAGTTAAACATTCATCAGACTGAATCAGTAAAATTTTACATTGCAAAATATTCCTAATAATAATGAGGCATTCATAAAGGCAAAATGGATCCATTGTTTTCTTTCTTAAAATAATATTTAAGAAATTTTAGTACCCTTATGGAAAGTTACCTTAAAGTTAGTTTGTCTTTTCTCT
Organism: Lophiomys imhausi; assembly: GCA_907164525.1. Classification (NCBI taxonomy): domain Eukaryota; kingdom Metazoa; phylum Chordata; class Mammalia; order Rodentia; family Muridae; genus Lophiomys; species Lophiomys imhausi. Next base: position 4,722,974 of record CAJQZJ010000727.1, on the reverse strand, counting down.
TGTGCTTTGATGTATATTTTAATCCACTGTAATGTATGAATATAAACCTTTGAGAATGTGGCTTTCTAGTGTGAAGGAGCTAATAGTAATTATGGAGTTTGATTTAAGAATTAGAATTTCTATTATGCTCCAAAATATCCAACATTTATATCTAATATATCATCCCTTTCATCTACTACAAAATCATACTTGGACAAATATAAACTTTCACAATAAATGAGTTTGCCCCTTTTAACTGTAATCTTCAAACATAAAAGGCAAAATAAAGTTTTGTTTCACAATTTGAATATGCACCGTTTCCTGAAACAGATTATATACAAATGGAGGAGGGATAGGCTAAAACGGATGATAGAAGACATAGATAGAATTATATACTTCAGAATGGTATTGCAACTCAAACCTTTAATTACAGAGCTAGGGAGGGTAAGCTAGAAGAAAGAAGGAACTCAATTGTGAATTCAACCTGGTCTGTAAAGTTTTGTCGAGGCCATCCAGAGCTACATATTAAGAGACAAAGTCTCAAAAACCAAAGGCATAAAAACAAAACACTCAACAAAGAAATAATGATGTATTTGAACAGATTTGAATATATTTCTATTTCTAGTGTTCTAAAATAATGCTAGTCTCATTGTTTATTTTCTTAATACTCTTATCAATTCTGCACTTATACAAAACTGATTTTAATAAGTATATTTGTAACACAAAATTTCTCATAAGAAAGAAGAAAATACAGATTTAAAAAGTATAGTTGTATAGTATTACACTCTACAAAAATTCAAATATATATTTGCAAACTGTTGGTGAAATTATCAGTATATACGTACAGTTATGTGTGAACACTATTCCCATACTATAACTAGCATTTTGAGTTCCCATGTCAGTAACATTCTCAACAGCTCATTGTGTTATGTGCTTCTGTATGCCATGGTTCTTTCTGATGTGTGCATTGTTTCTCTCAGATCCCACAGGCCTAAAAATCACTTATATATGAATGTTATCTAACATACTAAGAATTTTTTGACAATTGGAACTGTATTTGATGTATTTTTTAAAATGTGTTTGGTTGCTTTCTCTGTGTATCTGTGTGTGTACATGGAATGCTCTTGAATGCCAGAAGAGAATGTTGGCAGCCATGCACTTGAAATAGTTGTGAGTCTACATGTTGTTTTGGAAATCAAACCCAGATCCTCTACAAGAACTGTGCTCTTTTTTTTTAATATAAGAATTTTTTATCTTTTTATTTTACATTCCAATCTCTGTCCTGTACGTTATCCTCTTCCCATTCCCACCCTCCCACCCACTTCCCTCATATCCTTCTCCCCCCCACCCAGTATCAACCCACTCTCATACATCAAGTTGCATCAGGACTAAGTGCCTCCTCTTCCATCAAGGCAAGTTAAGGCCACTCTGTTGGAAACATGAGCTCCTGAGGGAGGAAACATCATGTAAGTCCCATATAGACCCCATTCCAATTGTTAGGGGATCCACTTGTGGATTAAGCAGCCCTTCAGCTTCATATGTTTAATGGGCCTAGGGCCAGTCCTTGCAAGCTCTTTGCATGGTGGATCAGTCTCTGCACTTCCTTGTGTCTGAGTTAGTTGGCTATATGGATTTTTTTGTGGAGTCCTTAATACCTCCAGCTTCCTAAAACCTTCCCCTAACTTTCCCTCAAGACTCCCAGATTTTTGCCTAATTAATTGGTGGATAAGTTTTCTCAGATGGCAGTAATGCTGGCCTGTTGTCCAGATCCCTCTCTCCATCCATTTCCAATGTCTATTTTATTTTCCCTACTTATAGGTATTTAAGCATTATCCCTTGAGCCCTCCTTGGTACTTAGTTTCTCTGGGTCTTTGGATTCTAGCATGATGATCTTCTACATATTGGCTAATATCCATTAGTGAGTGAGTAAATACTCTGTGTGCCTTTTTGGATCTGTGTTAGGTCACTCAGGATGATCTTTTTTTGGTTACATCCATTTGCCTGCAAATTTCATGATGTCCTTGTTTCTGATAGCTAAGTAGCATTCTGTTGTGTAGATGTACTAGAAATTCTTTATCATTTCCTCAGTTGAGGGATATCTGAGTTTTTTCCAGTTTCTGGATCTTACGCATAAAGCTGCTATGAACATAATTGAGGAAATGTCCTTGTTATTTGGTGAGTAATCTTTTGGATGTATGCCCAGGAGTAGTATGGCTGGGTCTTGAGGTAGAGCTATTTCCATATTTCTAAGATATCACCAGACTGATTTCCATAGTGGTTGTACATGTTTGCACTCCCACCAGCAACAGAGGAGTGTTCCTTTTCTCCATATCTTTGCCAGCATTTGCAATCACTTGAGTTTTTGGTCTTAGTCAATCTGATGGGTGTAAGATGGAATCTAGGGGTTGTTTTGATTTGCATTTCCTTATGACTATTCTTTAAGTGCTTCTCCATCAGTAAAGTTTACTCTGTAGTGAATTCTTAGCCAAAACCATACAATAGAAAAAGGAAATCATCTTCAACAAATGGTGCTGGTCTAACTGGATGTCTAGATGTAGAGAAATGAAAATAGATCCATATTTTTTGCCCTGTACAAAAGTCAACTCCAAGTGGATCAAAGACCTCAACATTAAACTGGATACACTAAATCTAATAGAAGAGAAAGTGGGGAAGAGCCTTGAACTCATCGGTACTGGAAATAACTTCCTGAACAAACACCAATAGCTCAAGCACTAAGACCAACAATTAATAAATAATAAACAACTAACAAATAATAAATCCTCGTGAAACTGAAAAGCTTCTGTAATGTCAAGGACACTGTCATTAGAACAAAACGGCAGCCCACAGATTGGGAAAAGATATTCACCCACCTCCCTTCTAACCGAGGACTAATATTCAAAATATATAAAGAACTCAAGAAATTAAACACAACAAACCAAATAATCCAATCAAAAAATGGAGTACAGAGAAACTATGATCTCTTACCTCTGAGACATCTCTCCAGATATTTATGTACCTATTGTAAGTAACTAAGTAAAGGTAGTCAAATGACAAGCAGATCTTAGCCAAAGATTATATTTAATGCTTTGATTTTATTTACAATAATTTCACAATGTGTTGTAAGAATAGAGTGTTGTTTATGAGATGTGACCTGCATAGTGCTATTGTATTATGTTTACCTTTCAAAATCTCAACTTTGCCCTTTCCTTCACTGTCATAAAATTATCTATACAATGATGCTATAAGTATCTTTGAATTCCTATTACACTGTTCATAGACAAACAATGCTTCAGAAATTCAATATTTCACAGTTCTTCAGCTATCAAGTAAAATTAATATACATGATGTATCCTAGCATTAGCTTCTCCTATAGCTTTGTACTAATAATGCTGTTAGTTTGGTTTTCTTCTCCATCAGTATTTTCAATTTGTAAGAGTTTAATTTATCTTTTTAGAGTTTAAACCTAGTACTTAAGAAATCGTGTCTTCTGCAGTTGACCTTTGTTTTCCTTTGGTCACATGTAAAATTTTTTTCAGCATAGAGTTTGACTTTTGTGATAATACTTTGAAAAATGTGATATACATGAAGTATTCTAAAAAATGTTTGGCTCCAGAATGTTGGATTTTTAGTAAAATTCAATAACAGATGGAAAACAGTATAGTAATTTGTGATTTACCTAGGACATGAATGGCATAATTTTCATTTCTGTTTAGATGCATAGAGACATGTATTTCTAGTTGACTTTTAAAGATTCACTCAATGTTCTTGTTATAAATACAGTTGGATATTTATCCTCCTTACATAATAAGAACAGGAAAATTAGACACACTTTTTTGTTTGGTAAAGTGCAACACATTTAAAGCCTTTAATTATAAAAACTGCTATATCAAAGTAAAAGTATGAAAATAAATAAATATATGCTTAAGAGATCAGACTTTATATTTTCAGATTAGTAGTATATTTCCGTAAGTATCTTTCTCTGATGATATTTGGGGGATTGATTTCCAAGTGGTGTGCACATGAATGATATTTTCCATTAGAGATATGTTTATTCAATTTTATATACACATTAATGCCTTGAATTTTATATGAATTTTCTACCCTACTACACCACAAAAGTAGATGTAATATCACATTACTGTTTTATCCTCACAATTCTATAATAGTGATACCATTACTAGGAGGACTATTTCATAACTGAGTCACTCTAAAATTTTCTTTCTTTACACAGTTACTATAAATGGGTGGAAAACAATCTATGATAGATTCTAGTAGATGAGAAAAGTATGGACATCTTTAAAGAAACTGTTTCTAAAATGTGTAACAATTGCTTTAGAACACATTTCACTCTACTATGATGATCATTATCTTCATCTTATTTTTTGTGTCTTTGTGTTAAAATACTAAAAAGGGGATGCCTTCTTTTTTTTTACTTCAGTTCTGAAAGGCACTGTCTTCTTCACTGTCACTTTTTTTTCTCTAAAGATAATACTGCTTCAGAACTTTTAAAAGAATTGTCTTCTGTTCAGTTAGTCAGACATGATATTAACACAGCTGTATTTTCTTTTCAATTAAATACATCAGTCTAGACAAGAAACTGGGTGTCTTCCAGCACTGTATGTACCTGGTCAAACCAGAAGGTTGTAGATTCATTAGAGTTCAATGAACTGACCTTAATTTTGCTTCTGCATTTGTAAGTCCTGAATGTGATGTGTGCTAGAAACAATTCCTAGTGCTCACAGGTATTTAAGCCTATCCATGTATTTAACCCCCAATAGACTCAAAACTTTCTGCTCGTACCCTGTATGTAATTTATGTCATCCTACACCTAAATCTTTGTTTGTCCTGAGGTGACATCATTCCAGTCTACTGTAATAATTAGTTCTCTGTTTTTTATGCTATGTTTGGTTGAGTAAAGTACTTTGAATTGAGGATATGATTAATTTATATAATTTTATTTTTAATAGTTTTTATTATTTTTTATTTTTAACATTTATTTATTACTTCAAGTTACATATCCATTACCAACCCCTCCCTCTACTCCCTCCAGTTCCCACCCTCTCACCCTCTACCCCCCTCCCACCCATTCCACCTTGCAGTGTGGGGTGTCTCCATATATATGCCCCCCTCAGTTCGTTAATCACATGAGGTCTAAGAGCTTCTTCTTGCACAGGAGGCATACATGGCAGTTCCACTAGGGTGGAGTGCCCCACTAACAGATATCCAAGTCCATCTTCCTGTTCTTTTGGATCTACTGATTGTAGGATAGTTATCCTGTACTATATGGCTAAAATCCTGTATAAGTGAATGTGTATCTTTCTGAATCTGAATTAGCTCACTCAGGATGAGCTTTTCTAGTTCCATCCATTTGGTTGCAAATTGCATGATTTCCTTGTTTCTGATAGCTGAGTAGTATTCCTTTGTTTAAATGTACCACAGTTTTTTTTTTTGTTTGTTTGTTTTGTTTTTTTTATTCCATTCTTCGGTTGCAGGACATCTCTGGTTGTTTCTAATTTCTAGCAATTACAAATAAAGCTGCTATGATGATAGTTGATTATATGTCTTGTGGATTGGCACAGAATCATTTGGATGCATACCCAGGAGTATTATGACTGGGTCTTAATATAGAGCTATTCCAAGATTTATAAGCTATCTCCAGACTGATTTTCATAATGGTTGTACAAGTTTGCACTCCCACCAGCAATGGGGGAGTATTCCCCTTTCTCCAAAACTTTGCCAGCATTTGTTGTCTTTTGAGTTTTTGATCTTAGCCATTCTGACATGGGTGAGATGGAATCTCAGAGTTGTCTTGAGTTGCATTTATCTGATGAATAAGGATGTTGAGCATTTCTTCAAGTGTCTGTCAGCCATTTGAGATTTCTCTTTTGTGAATTCTTGGTTTAATTCTGGACTCCATTTTTTGACTGGGTTATTTGGGTTCTTGGTGTTCAGTTTCTTCAGTTCTTTATAAATTTTGGATATTAGCTCTCTGTCAGATGTGAGGTTAGTGAAGATCATTTTCCAATCTGTAGGCTGCTGTGGCCCCAAAAATTCCACCAGAGAATTCCTACAGCTGACAGACTCTTTTAGCAAGGTGGCTGAACAAAACTAATTTTAAAAAAATCAGTAGCTCTTCTTTACATAAACGATAAATGGGCTGAGAAAGAACTTAGGGAAACAAAACCCTTCACAATAACCACAAATAATGTTAAATACCTGGGGGTAACTCTAACCAAGCAAGTAAGAGACATGTAAAACAGGGGGAGCGAAGATGGCGGCGACCTACACTGACGCATTCTGAACGCGGGGGAAAAAAGAGCCATAAAAAACACAGAGTTACTGGGCACTGTGCAAAAACCGGAGGGGCTAGACCCCCCCCCCGGGAACGCTCACAGCTCCCAAGGGACTGTTAAAAGTCCCAGGGCAAGGCTCTCCCCATCTCTCACAGACACGGAGGCCACTAAACCGGGGATTCGGGAACTCCCATTCGGTGAGGCGCCTGGTAAGATCGATCCCAACTTACAGCAGGCAGAATCAGGGTCCACTTGGCCATAGATCGCTGTCCTATTGGGCTACCCACACATCAGGTTGAACTTATACCCACTTAGAAAAGGTTGCGAGATAGTGGAAGCCTTAGCAAGGAACAAATAGGGGGCTCAGCGGGTGGTCCGCAGCCGCTCGTGAAGCGGAGGGCGGGAGGTTCTGAGAGAGCACAGGAAGCAGGGAACACAAAAGCAGGCGGGAGGGGCCAAATCTCGCACACTCACGAGAGCGCAGCTGGGGAGAGAGCACGGCTGGCAGGGACAAATCCCCGCCAGTCCACGGCAGGTCATCTGGGGAGAGAGACAGGCGTGGGTGGGGCCAGGGGTCCGTGCACCCACGGCGGAGCTGCTGGGACGAGAGGTGCACTCAGGCAGCCGGAGGATCCGGGGCTTGGGGTACCCACGGGACCCGTGGCGGCGCAGACAAGAAGGGAATCAGGCACAGGGTCCAGCCCTGTGGCGAGAAGACTAGAGAGAAACCAGAAATCGGGACCATAGCTGTATCCTGGAAAATCCAGACATATCAGGTGTGGAGCCAGACCCTGTCAGCCTCCAGGACGACAAGCAAAGCCCACAGAATCTGTGCCTGGGCAAACAGGCCCATACTATCAGAACCATTACAGGCTGATAACTCAGAGTGCAACATAGAGAAGTCTGAATTGGGAGCAGTGAAACAATCCTGGTCCATTACTCACAACCTGGGAATAGGCTGCACCAGATCACAGTGCCTCTGGCCATTAAAATCACAGTGACCTTGAAATCCCCCTGTAAGCAAAGACAGATAGCCAAGTAACTCGTCCCCTGCACCAAATCATCCACTGTGGTTCCAAGCACAGAAAACAGACAGCTAAATGCATCCAATGGCGAAGGTCAAAAAAAAAATAGAAATCAAGGAATTATGACTCCAACAAAGCAGAACCACCCTAGCTCATCCAATTCGGATGACCACACACCAACAGAAACACATGAAAACATTGACAATTCTGCAGTATGGAAAGTGATAGAGTCCCTGCAAGAAGAACTTAAATCTATGAAGGAATTCAAAGAAACCACAATTCTACAAATCAAAACAAGAACAACACCATTAAAGAGCTCCAAGCCAAGGTGACAGAGCTTGAACAGGAAAAGGAAAAAGCCATGAAAGATTTTCATACAAAAACAAGCAAGCTGGAGAAGGAAATGTACAAAACGAACAAAACCATACAAGACATGAAAATAGAAATAGAAACAATAAAGAAAACACAGTCAGAGTTAAAAGAGGAAGTGGAGAACCAAGGGAAGAGAACAGGAACTACGGATGTGAGTATCAACAATAGGATGCAAGAGATGGAAGACAGGATCTCAGGCATGGAAGATTCAGTGGAAGAAATCAGTACATCATCCAAAGAAAATGAGAAGGCTAAAAAATATCTCACCCACAACATCCAAGAAATCAAGGACTCATTGAAAAGACGGAACCTAAGAATTATAGGTATAGAGGAAAGAGAAGACTCCCGACTCCAAGGTCCAGGAAATATCTTCAACAAAATCATAGAGGAAAACTTCCCAAACCTGAAAAAAGAGATGCCAATAAAAATCCAAGAGGCATACAGAACACCAAACAGATTAGACCAGAAAAGAAACTCCTCTCACCACATAATAATTGAAACCCCAAATGTACAGAACAAAGAAAGAATATTAAAAGCTGTAAGAGAAAAAGGTCAAGTCACATACAATGGCAGACCCATCAGAATTACACCTGACTTCTCCCCAGAAATGATAAAAGCTAGAAGGGCCTGGTCAGATATACTACAAGTCCTAAGAGATCATAGATGCCCAGCCAGACTTCTTTACCCAGCAAAACTCTCTATCAACATAGATGGAGAAAACAAGATATTCCATGACAAAATTAAATTTAAACAATATCTACCCACAAACCCAGCCCTACAGAAAATCCTAGAAGGAAAATCCCAACCCAGAGAAGAAAACTCCACCCAAGAAAACAAAGGGAATAGAAAACCCAGCAGCAACTAAACCAAAAGAGGAACAGAACCACCGCCTATACCAAACTAATGGGAAATAACAACCCCAGGTCACTAATATCCATCAACATCAATGGACTCAACTCCCCAATAAAAAGACATAGGTTTACAGAGTGGATCCGCAAGCAAGATCCTTCCTTATGCTGTATACAAGAGACACATCTAACTACAAAAGATAGACACTGCCTCAGAGTAAAGGGCTGGGAAAAGGTTTTCCAAGCAAATGGACCCAGGAAGCAAGCTGGAGTAGCCATCCTAATATCAAACAAAACAGACTTCCAACTGAAGTTAATGAAGAAAGACAAAGAAGGGCACTATATACTCATTAAAGGGAATATTCATCAAGAGGAAATTTCAATACTGAACATCTATGCCCCAAATACAAAGGCACCTACTTTCGTAAAAGAAACACTTCTAAAACTTAAAGCGCACGTCGATCACAACACATTAGTAGTG
>CAJQZJ010000727.1:4561681-4708976 GCA_907164525.1 Lophiomys imhausi | reverse complement strand
GGTATAGAAACAGACCAGTGGATCAATGGAATCGAATTGAAGACCCAAACATGGATCCACACACCTATGGCCAACTAATCTTTGACAAAGAAGCCAAAAACGCACAATGGAAGAAGGACAGCATCTTCAACAAATGGTGCTGGTCCAACTGGATGTCCACTTGCAAAAGAATGAAATTAGACCCATACCTATCACCTTGTACAAAACTTAATTCCAAGTGGATCAAAGACCTTAACATAAGGCCAGCCACACTAAAGATACTAGAAGAAAAAGTAGGAGAAACCCTCGAACTCATTGGCACAGGTGACAACTTCCTGAACAGAACACCAACAGCTCAGGACCTGAGATCAACAATCAATAAATGGGACCTCATGAAACTGAAAAGTTTCTGTAAAGCAAAGGATACTGTCATTCGAACAAAACGGCAACCAACAGACTGGGAGAAAATCTTCACCAACCCCACATCTGATAGAGGGCTATTATCTAAAATCTACAAAGAACTCAAGAAACTAAATGCCAAGAAACCAAATAATCCAATCAAAAAATGGGAGATGGAGCTAAATAGAGAATTCACAAAGGAGGAATCCCTAAGGGCTGAGAGACACCTGAAGAAATGTTCAACATCCTTAATCATCAGAGAAATGCAACTCAAGACGACCCTGAGATTCCACCTAACACCTGTTAGAATGGCTAAAATAAAGAGCTCAAATGATAGCGCATGCTGGCGAGGGTGTGGAGAAAGGGGAACCCTACTCCATTGCTTGTGGGAGTGCAGGCTTGTGCAACCACTATGGAGGTCTGTCTGGCGATATCTTAGAAATCTAGGAATAACCTTGCCTCAAGACCCAGCCATACCACTTCTGGGTATACACCCAAAGGACCTCTCACAGAGACATAGGGAAGTCTCCTCATCTATGTTCATAGCAGCCTTATTTGTAATAGCTAGAAATTGGAAACAACCCAGATGTCCCTCAACTGAAGAATGGATTAAAAAATTGTGGTACATCTATACAATGGAATATTACTCAGCTATCAGAAACAATGAAATCATGCAATTTGCAACCAAATGGATGGATCTAGAGGAGCTCATCCTGAGTGAGCTAACCCAGTCTCAGAAGGATGCACATGGCATCTATTCACTTATAGTAGGATTTTAACTATATAGTAGAGGATATCTGTACTACAACCAACACATCAAAAGGAACAAGGACATAATTTTTTTTTTATCTTTTTCTTTTTCCTTCTCTTTTCTTTTTTTCTCTTTCCTTTTCCCTTCTCTTTTTCTTCTCTTTTTTTGTTGATATTCTTTGTTTTTGTGGGTTTGTGTGTTTGTTGGTCTTTTTTTTAGTATTCCCCCATTAGCAATGAGACACCATTCACTGGCAGTACTGCCTCGTAGGCCCCCGGTGAATGAAGAGGCTCTTGGCCCTCATATGACTCCTGATCTGTGGTGAGAGACTGTTAGGCAGGGACACTCCACCCCAGAGGAACAAGACGGAAGGGTCAGGGGGTAGAGCATGGGAGGGTGGGGCTAGGAAGTGGGAAAAGAGGACAATATGATAAGGATGTAACCTGAAGCAACAAACAAATAAATTTATCAACTAAAAAAAAAAAAAAAAAAAAAGAAAAGAAAAAAAAAGGCAGGGGGCAGGGCTGGAACACTGTGAATGGAACAGAGGATACAGCCATTCGGCCTGGATTTGCAGACCTCCAGGTGTAGAGAAGACGTGGAGCTAAGGTAAAATACAAGAGAATTGTGGTATTGGCCCATGCCTTTGACTTCAGCGGAGACGGGGGGTGGGGGTGGGGTGGGGGGGGGGGGCGGGGTTGGGGGGGGGGGGGGGCCTTAGAGTTGGTGGTCTTATGTACTCTGGAGTCATACGGAGCGGGGTGGTGAGGGTGCATTCTCTTGGTCCCACCATTCAAGAAGAGTACACCCTTGGTCCCAGCTCCCAACACACTGGAGACAGAAACAGGCAGATCCCGGAGCTCAGGGTCAGCCTGATGCAGGGCAAACTCTAAATAGAAAAAGACTTCGATCCAGGAGTGGTGGAACACATCTTTGATCCCTTCAGATGAGAAACACAGGTCCCTGTTCCCAATAATGAGAGTTCAGAGACATACACATGGGATTTGGAGGGACCTAGGTTTGGAGGCTACTTACAAAAGGCCTTCTCGATGCAGGCAGATTGTCCTTTGGGATCTCAAAATATATACACTAGAGCTGGTTTAGCTCCAAGGTGACAGAATGATTTCTTCTTTAACCCGGATTGAAAGATAACGCTTTGTATGTTGTCAGAAGACCAAATTTGCTTCAGGAGAAGTACTACCTAGCCCCCCCCATCCCCCCCCAGAAAAAAAAAAAAGAGGGCAATTGTCCTAGGGTTGGGATTGGGGCAGGGCTCTGTTCTTATCGTTCCAGGAGAATCGAAGTGTCCATTAGGGGAGCCTGGGGACGGCGGACAGCGGAATCCTCAGCAGAGAGCAGAATCAGGCACCAAGGAGGATGAGTGACCCAGTTGATTCTGCCTGGCAGACTTCCTCAATAGCTGTTTCCATCGGGGGCCTGCAACCACCACTGCAATCCAGTGTTGCTGGGACCGTTCAGCTCTACACAATGCCCGGGCCGGAACCTCAGTGAAGCCTGCAAGATCAGCTTCTGCCTATAAACCCCTTAGGTCATCTAAACAGCTGAGAACAGAAGGACTGAACATAAAAGGAGTGTACTAACATTTTTAATAATTTTTCCCATTTGGGTTGGGGCCCCAAACAGGTCTACTATGACCCAAATCAGCAGGAAGTCACTTTAAGAGAGCGACGTCCCATGCCCAGAGGGTGGGGAGGGTGTTTCTCTGCCCTTCTTTTTGGTTATTTGAAGGTTCACTGAAAACTCTGTTATGTAGGGGAAGAGACTACAAGTTGATAAATGATCCTGTCTTAATGGGTTTTGGAGGTTAGCCCCAGGGAATTCCTACTTTTCCTTTTCTGTATCCTTCTTCCTCTCCTATGTAGGAGTGCATGGGCTTGAGAAAAATGAGATATAGACATAGCACAGGAAGGTCCAAGAAGAAGGGGCAGATTATTGAATATGCCCTTATTCCTTTGTATATTGATACAAAATTAGTAGGTTATTTGGCTAAAGTGGTATTGACCATTGTTTATCGTGCAAAAATAAGATTGTATTGGATTACATCAGTATTGATCTTTGTATATTGATACAAAATTAAGATTATAGTTGGCCACAATGGTATTGACCCTTGCATATGGGCATAATATTAAGATTATATTGGGCTACATAGGCATTGATCTTGGTATATTGATACATAATTAAGAGTATATTTAACCACAATTGAATAGATCTTTGTATATTGATACAAATTTAAAGGTAACGCTTCCTAATGGTATCATACCTAGAGATACTTAATAATAAAATGTGAAGCTCTGACCTCTTGATACCAACCGTCTAAAACGGTCTAGGATAGTTAAAACAAACTCCTAGTCATGCAAACATGTCTCTTTGTTAGCTACTATGACAATCTATCACAGATATTCTCTAAACTACCCAGTAATCAAGTTGCTAAGAGACAAGCAACATTTGCTTATCTAAATACAAGAGATGGTTAGGGCATCTTCAAAAACCCCTAGAGATCTGCAGAATATGGCATTCAAAGATGTTATCTTAAATCAAGATTTTTTTTTGATATCGAGACATATCAGCGCCTGACAGCACCCCCTATTCTACTCCAAGTAGAAGATAAGCATCGAAGAATCTCCACTGTAAGATGGTTGAATTAGTGGCAAGCCTTTCTCTTGGCCTGAAAAACCCCTTGCACCAACTGCAGACAGACTGCTGTCCAAAAAGGACAAAACTTGGTAGCAGGGAAGTCGACAGCCTAACTCTGCCAAGACAGGGTAGGTAAGTCCTTCATAATCCCTGCTCTACAACAAATGTCTGTCAGAGAAACAGGACCCAAAGCCTGAAGATTGATGCTGGAATGTATGGAGAGAAAATGGGAACTGTCCAGGCAGTTATTGGTATGTTCTTTCTTAGTTTTGGAAGCTGCAGGCTCTGCACTTCCTATATAAGCAAATATATTTATCCCTCTCAGGTCTCTGAGGTGGTTGGAGAATAGACAGATAGAATCTTATAGTTAAATTTTGAACTGTTTAGGAATCAAGAGGGTGTTATAGATCTAAGAAGATACTCTTAAAAGTGTGTTGCAAGATAGTAAGAATGTTGAGTCACATATAGACCTTTAAACTCATGGAGTTGGGTAGATAGTAGAATGTTAATGTCAGGGGCCAAATAGGTATAAACTGAACATTGGGTAGGTATACTGGGCCAATTTACTCTCATAAATGTGGCATATTTATATCTATTGTTTTGTATAATACTTACTGTTATAAGAGAAGGAACCAGCTGTTGGACTGAAAGGGGAAACCTCTGGAGGGAAGTGGGTGGAAGGGCGGGTTAGGAAGGGGGAATAGGGAGGGGTTTGTTACTGAGATGTAACTTGAAGAAAAAAAAATAAAGTATTTAAAAAAAAAAGAGACATGTAAAACAAGAACTTCAAGTCCTTGAATAAAGACATTGAAGAGGACATCAGAAGATGGAAAGGTCTCCTATGCTCATGGATAGATAGGATAAACATAATAAAAATGGCCATCCTGCCAAAAGCAATATACAGATTCAATGCAATTCCCAGAAAAATACCAACACAATTCGTTACAGACTCTGAAAGAACAACTATCAACTTCATATGGAAAAGCAAAACAAAACAAAACAAAACAAAAAAAAACAGAATAGTTAAATCAACCCTGTATAAAAAAAAAAAAAAAAAAAAAAACAAACATCTGGAGGTGTCATTGGCCCTGACTTCAAGCCTACAGAGCAATAGTAATAAAATAAGTGTGGTACTGGTATAGAAACATACCAATTGATCAATGGAATTGAGTCAAAGACCCAGAAAAAACCCTCACACCTATGGTCAGTTAATTTTTGACGAACAAGCCAAAACCGTACAATGGAAAAAGGAAAGCATCTTCAACAAATGGTGGTAGTCTAACTGGATGTCAAGATATAGAAGAATGGAAATAGACCCATGTTTATCACCTTGCACTAAACTTAAGTCCAAATGGATCAAATACCTTAACATAAAATTGGACACACTAAATCCAACAGAAGAGAGAGTAGGGAAAAGCCTCGAACTCATTAGCACAGTTGACAACTTCCTGAATAGAACATCAGTATCTCATGCTCTAAGATGAACAATCAATAAATGGCACCTTATGAAACTGAAAAGCTTCTGTAAGGCAAAGAACACTGTCATTCAGAACACTGAATACTTTTTAGTTTAATTGGACCCTGTTTCTAAAGATACATGATGGCCATGTAGCCAGCTTAAGTTTCATCAACTTCTGAAGTATATAATTTTTTATAATATATATTTTTAATTTTTTTTAGTTTACATTCCAACCTTCCCCCCTCCCTCCTCCCAGTCTCACCCTCCCACCCACTTCTCCCATACCACATCCCCTCCATTACCACCCACTCTGACACATCCAGTCGCATCAAGACTAAGTGCCCCCTCTTCCACTGAGTCAAGTTAAGGCAGCTTTGTTAAGAAAATGGGCTCCAGAGGGAGACAACAACATCTAAATCTGGGATTGTCCATCATCTTTTGTTCTGTTTAATTTTACTTGTTGGTTCACTTCTGGGTTCTTGTTGTTAGGGCTGTCAGTTTTTTCTTTATCATCTAATTCTTCCTAGTTAGCCTACTTTTCTCAGTCTTCCTTCTCCAACAGAGTACAATGATGTTCTCCATTGATTTAATACTGACTCTTCTAGGTATTATAGATAGAAAAAAGATGATAATAGAGTCTTCAGGAGCACACGCTAATAATTTCCTTATACGATGTCTATTCTTGGACTACAGAGACAATTGTTCTGATGTTTATTATCAGTCTTTGAGAGCCAACCTTAAATCTGAAATGAAACTGATATATTCAAATTTCTGTATTATTTTTACATAGAATACAGAAAGAATATTTAAAAACTACTTTTTCCTTTAGAGAATTTTCTACTTCTTGTGGAAAAAAAATAGAGATTATTAGAGATAATTGTTCATTAAAATTGAATTTTCTTCATTAAGATAAGTCTTAATTACACAGAAAAGCTGAAAAAATAAAAACTAAAAATGAATTTGTTCTTTATGTCTAACCACACTGGCTCTTTCAGCAACTAATTTGTCAACCCTGTTGACCTCTCAGAACTTTACTTAAATTCACTATAAAATACTCTACATGCCACTTAATATTTAAAATTTCCTTTTTCTGTTACTCTTTGCATCCTGTTAATATTAAAATCATCTTTTGAAGAAAAATGACACTAAGCCCAGAAAGTATTTGAATTTAGCTATTTTGGATATGACTTTCTACTATTGCTCCCTTTTCGTTGAGATTTGAATTTAATTATATTCCTTCTGGGTGCTGTAAACTGTTCTCCATTCAGATTAATAGGATGGAAAGAAGGGAATCTAATTTATAATGCTGATGACTACTTGCAATCTATATTAATTAGCAAACAAATGTTAGACAACAATCATGTTTTTTTCTTACTGCAAGCTTAATTTCAAATGCAATTATACTATTTCCTTAAATCAACTGTTTTCTCACAATTTCCAAGAACAGATATCATTGTTAAAGTAATTTACAGGAAAATATAGCTTTTTTCTATTGTTCAATGCTGAATCTTATTAATGCAACACACACACAGACATACATATAAACACACAGACACATATAAACACACCACACACACATACACATCTATCTATCTATCTATCTATCTATCATCTTTTTATGTTTTTTTAATGTTTATTTATTACTTAAAGTTACATCTCTATCACAGCCCTCTCCCTCCACCCCTCCTAGCCCCACCCTCCTACCCTCTCACCATTCCCCCAGAATGCATAATTCTTTTTTTTTAGTCTAACAAATGCTTCTTTCTCTTATAACAATAAATACAGTACAAAACAACTGAAATAAATAGGCCACAATTCTGAGAGTTATATGGCTTAGCATACATTTTCAATGTCCAGTCCATATGTATTTGGCCCCTGACTTTAACATTCTACTATCTAACTATCTCCATGAATTTAAAGTTCTCTATCTAACTCAGCTTTCATACTAACTTGCATCACAATTTTAAAAACATTTTCTTAGATCCAGAATGCCCTCTTGATTCCTAAACAACTCAAAATTTAACTATGAGACTCTAGCTATCTATTCTTCAACCACCTCAGAGACCTGAGAGGGATAAATATATCTGATTATAAAGGAAGTGCAGGACCCACAGCTTCCAAAACTAAGAAATGACATACCCGTGGCTGCCTCGACAGTTCCCATTTTCTCTACATACATTACAGCATCAATCTTCAGCTGTTTGGCCCCGTTTCTCTGACAGTCATTGATTGTAGAGCAGGAATTATGAAGGACTTACCTACCCTATCTTGGCAGAGCTAGGCTGTTGACTTACCTGCTTCCAAGTTTTGTCCTTTTTGGACAGCAGTCTGTCTACAGTTGAAGCAAGGGTTTGTTTTTGTTTTTGTTTTTGTTTTTGTTTTTTGCCAAGAGATAGGCTTGCCACTAATTCAACCATCTCACACTGGAGATTCTTCGATGTTCATCTTCTACTTGGAGTGGAATAGGGGATGCTGTCAGGAGCTGGCATGTCTCAATATCAAAAAAATCTTAATTTAAGAAAACATCTTTGAATGCCATACTCTGCAGATCTCTTGGGGTTTTTGAAGATGCCCTATCTATCTCTTATGTTTAGATAAGCAAATGTTGCTGTCTCTTAACAACTTGATTTCTGAGTAGGTTAGAAAATAACTGTGATAGACTGTCATAGTAACTAACCAAATGACATGCTTGCATGACTGTTAGTTTGTATTTCTTAATTATCCTAAACAGTTTATGATGGTTGGTAGCAAAAGGCCAAAACTTCACATTTCCTTTTTAAGCATTACTAGATACAATACCTTTTAGTAGTGTTACTCTTAATTTTTAACAATATACAAAGATCAATACCAATGTGGCCAAATATACTGTTAATTTTGTATCAATATACTAAGATCAGTACTGATGTAGTCCATTACAATCTTAATTTTGCATTAATATACAATGATCAATACCAATTTTGCCTAATATCATATTAATTTTGCATCAATATACAAAGGTATAAGGGCTTATTCAATAATCTGTGCCTTTTTCTTGATCTTTCCTATACTATGTCTATGTCCCATTTTTTCTATTCACTCCTACATAGGAGAGAAAGAAGGATACAGAAAAGAAAAAGAGAGAAGTCCCTAGGTCTAACCTCCAAAACTCATTTAACAAGACCATTTAACAGCTTGTAGTCTCTTCCCCTAAATGACAAAATTGTCTGTTATCCATCAAACAACCAAAGGGGGGGAACACCCTCCCCACCTTTTGGGCCTGGGATGTCACTTTCTTAAATGACGTCCTGCTGATTTGATTTATCTATCATCTATCTATGTTTAATATTGCCCCATATCTTGGTTTAAAAGGAATTATAGTGAGTGGGAGGAAAATGCAGTCATGCTAACAGCAAGAATGATTCAAATTTAAGAAAACTCAATGTTATGGAGAGTGTGGTGGGTGACAAGATTCAGGAAGATGATAAATCATGGGAGGAGAATCACTTAGCTAACTGATCCTGTCGTGGACTTTTCTTGATCACTCTAGCTATGTGGCTAGAATATATATTACCTATTTTTAAAAACCCATGAAGTTTATAGGGAAACACACATAGATTTGTACAAAAGCTGTTTCTTCTCTTTTGATTTACTTTGAATCTAGGAGTTAACCAGAAGTAAAACTTGGTGGATAGAGCTGGGCATGGTGCCACACACCTTTAATCCCAGCACTTGGGAAGCAGAGTCAGGCAGATCTCTGAGTTTGTGGACAACCTGGTCTACAGAGAGAGTCTAGGACAGCCAGATATATACAAAGAGAAATTCTGTCTCAAAAACAAAACAAAACAAAAACAGTAACAACAACAACAACAAAAATCCAAAATCCAACCAAACAAACAAAAAAACAGTAAGAGAAGACCAGTGATCAGTTTCATATTAACTCCCACCTCTATTTCATTTCTACACAGGAAAAGGATTCTGATAATAATAATTCTGTATTGAGATTGTGTGTGTATGTGTGTAAAGTTTGTGTTATTACATGTATTTTTATTTGTAAGTAGAGATAGTAACAATATGTTTTGTTATTTTGTCTTCTATAATCCAAAAAATACATGTATCAGTTCCTATTAAAGAAATTGATATTACTTCCTTTATATATACTCATGAAATATCATAACACTATAAATTGAGAGTGGGAACTTAACCAGTAACTTTAGTAGTTTTTAGCAATGTGTAATAATTCAGTGTTTCTAACAGCACATATTTTGAAATAAGGAAGTATTGGAATTAATTTTTATCTAAAATTTTTAAATGTAAATGCTATGTTGTTTTAAAAGTAAAACAAATAGCATTTTAGGGATTACTTATTCAGGTCAAATGCATAAATGTCCCTGGAAAGGCATGTGATCCCTTCCTTTGTGCTATTCATCAGTCACCATCCAGGAGACTCAAAACAATAGAGGTTCTTGCCATTGCCCTTGATTCCTTCCCCGAAGAGAAATGTAAGACCACACTGCTGTACATTAGGAGACCATGTACGGTGGTCCCCATTGAAGTTTCATCCAGTGCATTCATTGATAGACAACACCTCCTAATGTACGGTGGTTCCCAATCACCTATATATTAAAGGTAGAATTATTCACAGTATTCTTCTGAGTTTTTGTAGTGAAGCATTATGCACACAGAGACTGCATACCCAAGGAGTTGTCTGAGTTGATGACCTCCAGACACATTTGCTTCCCTGTGGTAGAGGGACTCACAAGCCTGTCAGCACAAATGAACTCATAAATGTCTGCCTTTCCACTAGGAAACATTAAAATTGATGTTTAGTTTTCTGATGCCCTGATGATTCTGCTGTGTACTGTCATTTGATGTGTTTTGTGCTTTTTTTCTTAATGCTGAATAAAATTTGTGAAATGGAAAAAAAAGACCACACTGCTAGCAAATATCCCATGATTTGGATATAGAATTTGGAAGAATCAAGCTAGAATTGACCTGGAACCTTTCTCCTTTATAAGAAATAGCTCTGTATTAGAAGTTATCCAAGCAAGCTACCTAGGAAGAAAGAAAACTAATCAATAGTGCTACTGTCTTAGTCAATATTCTATTGCTGTGAAGAGACTCCATGTCTGTGGAAAGTCTTATAAAATAAAGCATTTAATTGGGGCTTGCTTACAGTTTCAGAAGTTTAGTCCACTGTCCCCAATAGCAGAGAGTGTGGCTGTGCACAGGCAGGCATTGTACTGGAGAAGTAACTGAGAGTTCCGCAACCAGATCTTCAGAGAGCAGCAGGAAGAGAGTGTGACAATGGGCCTGGCTTCAGCCCTTGAAACCTCCAAACCCATCTCCACTGGCATAGTTCCTCTAACAAGGCTACATATAATTCAACAAAGACTTATCTCTTGATATTTCCCAAGTTGTGCCACTCCTTGATGACTAAGCTTTCAAATATGTGAGCATATGAAGTCTATTCTTATTCAAATGACCACAACTACTCAGATTTTAAGCTATTCACTACAATGACCAGAACAGAGGATTCACAAGGATACAATGGTAACAATTATATTTTGGAGACAGTCAACTGTCTTATTTCTCCTGTTCTATTGGTGTGAAGAGACACTATGATCCAAGCCAAGTTATAGAAGAAAGCATTTAATTAGGGAATTGCTTACTGTGTCAGAGAGTTAAGAACTTAGCATAAGGGTGGTGAGGTGGCCAGATGCAGGCAGGTAAACATACATGGTGCAGGAAAAGAATCTAAGGTCACTGCGTCTGATTTGCAGGCATCAGGTAGAAAAAAGAGCAGCCTAGCATGGAGTTTTGAAACCTAAAGTTCACCTGCATTAACACACCTAATCCAATAAGGCCATAGTTCTTTCACCAAGCTCACACCTTCTAATCCCTCCCCACACAATTCCACTAACAGGGGACCTAGCATTCACACATATGAACCTGTAGGGAGCATTATTATTTAAACCACTACATAAGACCTACATAATGACATCACCAGTTGACATCTTCATGGATAAAAAAAAAAAATCCATAAGGTACTACTCCTACATTAAAAACTGAAGTAAAACATTGGCTGCTGAGAGAAAGTGAATCAGTTTCATCTGGGACATCTCTAATAAATTATTCCATCACAAATGATCAGCCTTACACACACACACACACACACACACACACACACACACACACACACAGCAACAATAACTGTATGCATATGTATACGTGCAATAATAATTATTATTAAATAAAAAGACGTTATGGAATTGAGAGAGAATAGGTGGCAGAATGGACATTGGAGGTATTTGAAGGAGTTGAAAAAGTACTGTAAACACGGTACATGCATACGTAATTCTCAAAATTAGAACTACATAAATTAAATGTATTCAGAGAGGAACTAACCTGATGTCTAAACAAATGCCTGTAAATCAAAGGGAGGATCAATGGAGACTCAAAAGAAAATTTTGTATACTGTTATTGTTGTTTCAAATGATAAGTTGTCTTTGCAAAGTTTCTGAAGCAATTGAAGGGCTCCTCAGATAGAAAGCAGAGTCTTCACCCATGCCTGTGCATAGGTGGTGGCTTGGTGAATTTTCTATGTTGAAAATAAGGAGATTTTCCCAAGGTAAATATAGTAGCATCATCCTTAAGAAACATTAGGTGAGGCTTAGGGTCTAAAATAGGGAGTTATAAAAGTACCTAAATATATATGTAATACCATAACATATATGAATGTACACACACACACACACACACACACACACACACACACATACATATACAATATATCTTATATTGTATTATATAGGCTTATGTCTGTCTTAAATACATATTTTGTCACATTGCATAGGCAAGATAAGCATACTATGTAAAGGTAGATATATACTTAAAGTAAAATGTATCCCTGGTGATTTTGGCTTAGCTTCATTCAGCCTTGCATTTCCTGTGCTGTCAGTGGCGTGTATGGTCTGGCTGTGAGCCCAGGCTTCTCAAACAATGATCAACCTGAGAATAGTACAAGACCATCTGGTAGTTTCTCAGGTATGGAATACATGCCAATTTATTCATTCAATTCAGAAAGTTTAGCAATAGAAGTCAAGATATGACACTTTATGTGATGGAGCCACGGACAGTCTTGCAAATAAATGAAATATATTGGATTTTTACTAATTTGTTAGAAAAGTGGGGGAAAAGTAAAATACAGAGAGCAGGTGAAGAATAATTTATTTTTTCATAGAATCAGAATGTCAAGCTAACAACCAACTTATAATATGATGAGGACTTGGTCTAGCTATTAAATTAAAATCGTGTAGTAAAAGATAAACACAAAAGTGTAGATTAAAATTAATGATATCTGATATTACTTAAAAACAAGTGTAAGAAAATAAAATTTTAATTTTAAATTAATTCCATTCTATCTGAAGCATAAGAATAATGCATAATTTGAGGTGCACTCTTTTAAAAAACATGTGTTATATAGAAGTCAAATTAGTTAAAATGTGTTTCTTGTCACTTATAGTGAAAACACTCAAATCTTCTTCTTAAAGTTTCTCTGTGGGGTTTTCATTTGTGTATAGTGTGTGTGTGTGTGTGTGTGTGTGTGTGTGTGTGTGTGTGTACTTGTGCATAAGAGAATCTGTGTAGATTCATGTGAAGGCCAGAGCTATAATTCAGAAGTATTCCACCATGGTTTATCATATTATATTTTGAGACAGGGTCTCTCACTGATCCTTGCTGTACTGGCTGGATACCATGCTCTGTAGATACACCTATATCTAGAAGAGCTAGTAGTACAGGTGTGAATACCTTTGCCCAGTTTTATCATCAGTACTGGAGGTCTGAACATAGGTCCGTAATTTTGCATTACAGTCATTTCCAGCCTGAGCTATCTTCCCAACCCTGTTTAAACTTTTAAAAACACAAATCTCTCGAGGCATTGCAGATGTGGCTGCTATGTCACATGTGCATCAGTAGGTAGGAGAGAGGAGAGAGGCTATATCTACATTCAGTGTTCTAACACTCCTGGGGTGGGGGGAGCAAGCTATATACCAACACCATGTTGGCACCATGGGGTAGCCTGAAAGGATTACCAGACCAGTACCAGCCAAGCACTGGATGGGCTCTCAGGACAGAAAAAAAACCAGAAACTAGAAAAATTCTGTCTGGCCCTAGATGTGGGGGTTGTGGGTGAGCCAGAAAGCCCTGAGGGAGTGAGTGTGGGAGAGCCAGCCCTGCCTTCTGTCTGCTATGTGGTGGTGTTGGCTAGAGAGAGATGCCTTCCCCTCCCTTTTGCTCTCACCATCAGTGGCCAACAGGAGATCTGGCCCAGATGGGGCCACAAGAGCAGGAGAGCTTTCCCTGCCCCTCACATCCTGTAGCACTTGGGAGATCACACCTGAACCTTGCCTGGGTAGCACACTACAGCTGGTCCTGGATATGGGGGTTGTGGGTGAGCCAGCCTGAGGGAGTGAGTATGGGAGAGTCAAACCTGCCTTTGGTCTGCTATGTGGTGGTGTTGGCTACGGAGAGATGCCCTCCCCTCCCCTCACCACCAGTGGCCAACAGGAGAACTGGTCCAAAAGGGGTCACAAGAGCAGGAGAGCTGTCCCTACCCCTCACATGCTGCAGCACTCAGGAGAGCAG
Organism: Lophiomys imhausi; assembly: GCA_907164525.1. Classification (NCBI taxonomy): domain Eukaryota; kingdom Metazoa; phylum Chordata; class Mammalia; order Rodentia; family Muridae; genus Lophiomys; species Lophiomys imhausi. The sequence goes on along the minus strand of CAJQZJ010000727.1, from coordinate 4,695,108 downwards.
GCCCTGCACCTTTCCATAGTAGAACTGGCATGGAAGTTGGAGCTGCAGGTTCAAAATCAGGTCTTTTAGTTGGCCCACTAAAACATCTGCCCCATGGATGAACTGCTGGAGTCAAGAAGAGGCCAGTTCCACAACCCAGGACAACAGGATCTTCATGACACAGGACAGTTATGGCATATCTGAGAGGAGTTCCAGTGAGGCTCCAGTACTGATGGAGTAGCAGAAACCAGAGGCCTTGTAACAGACCAAGGAGTCATTATAATGAATATCTGCAGGCACAATGTCTGGGCAAAGGGGAATATTGTGGGACATACTGAGATACACTGCAGCTTCCTCAATGAGCTGGTATTTTCTATGCTGGGACAGATTTCAAGGGTTGAGGCTGGGTCTGGGGAAAGGTTGAGATGGGAGGGAACAGATAGGAAATTCACAGAAAAAATTTTTTTCAAAAAAAAAAATTAAAAACACATGGTGTACTCCTTTTAGAGTGGTATAGTAGAATAGACCTTCCTTTGCCATTTAAGCCATAAGCAAATATCCTTTCTTTTTCTCAGCTCTCCAATTTTTCACTTTCCTGGCCAATCTATGGGATTACTATTCCAAGAGATTAGGTTTTCTTGGATACTACATGAGATAGACCCTATTGGTATTTCTATGCTTTATTTATTTCACATGACATAAATGTCTACGTGTTTGTAAATGATAGAATTTTATTTAAAAAATAACATTTTGCCTTATAACAACTTGTCCATGGGTTTAGCAGAATTAGTATACAATCTCAACATGAGGCCTTCATGTTATCTATTGATTTAAATAAGTATTTATCTAATTTTCTTGCTTGAACACACAAGAATATCTGAATCTAAAAAAAGACCCTTTCTTCTGTGTTCCACCTTATAACTATGATATGTTCAATGTTTCAATTTATAGTGAATAAATGAACATTGTTTTTAGATATTGAGGCAATGACAGCATCTTATTCATTGTTATATTGCTCTGAAGAGACACTATGACCAAGGCAAAGATAACTCTTATAAAAGAAAACCTTTATTTGGAGGCATGCTTACAGTTTCAGAGCCTAGTTCACTATCACCATGACAAAGAGCATGATGGTAGGCAGGATTGTTGCTAGAGAAGTAACTAAAAGCGACATTTTGATTTGCCAGAAGAGAAAGATTTTAGGCTTAGCATGGAATTTTGAAACCTCAAAACCCATCATTGGTGATATAATTTCTCCAATAAGGCCAAATCTCCTTACCCTACTAATCCTTAAATTATGCCACCACCTGGTAACTTAGCCTTCAAATACATGATCCTATGCGAGCTATTCTTATTCCAAACACCATATTCTACTCTATGGCCCTTACAAGCTTGTAGCCATTTTATAATGCAAAATGCATATAGTCCACCTTCAAAAGTCTCATAGTCTTTCCCAGTTTTGAGACTGCTTAAAAGTTCTAAGTCCAAAGTCTCTTCTGAGACTCTTGACAATCTCTTCATTGTAATCTCTTATAAAATCATAACAAAAAGCAGAACACACACTTCCAACATACAATGGTACAGGCACACTTACCATTGTGGAGGAATGGTAAGGAACCTTACAAGTGGGAGGAAAAGAATGTAGTGAGGAAATGATGGATAAAAGTGAGATCCCAAACCATCTGGAAACCGCAAATTCTGCATCACTTTTTCTGATGTCTAAGTACTCTTCAGATCTCCAACCCCTTCCACCCCTGTTGACTGCACATACATCTCTCTTTTTGGGCTGGTTCCATACCCATTGTATACCTTGCCTTGGCATGCCTTTCATGACTCTCACATTCTGAACATCTTGTGGCTTCCAACACATCCATGGTTTACCTTCACAGCTTCAAGTAAGGACCTTTCTGGGTCTCCATATAGGAACATCCCAGACACATGCTTGGCCTCTGAGACTTTTCTTTGCCACAGAGAAAAGTTCCCAATCACTTTCTTGTAACCCTGAATCTAAATCCTGAACCATGTGGTTGAAGCTGCAAAGTTCTGCTGCTTCCTGGATCTGCAACTTGGTCCTCCTCTTCAATCACATCTTCATCGGCATTCTGTTGTTGATGCGTCTTTTCACTGTCAAGTTTTTCTTTAATTTCTTTCCACAAGTTGAAAGCTTGGCTGGTGTCGTTTCCTCAGGTCACAACCCTCTTTATTTTTATTTAGCATCAATTGTTCTTTAAAATTTTTATCTTCAGCCGGGCAGTGGTGGTGCACGCCTTTAATCCCAGCACTTGGGAGGCAGAGGCAGGCGGATCTTTGTGAGTTCGAGGCCAGCCTGGTCTACAAAGTGAGTCCAGGACAGCCAGGGCTACACAGAGAAACCCTGTCTCGAAAAACCAAAAAAAAAAAAAAATTTTTATCTTCTTGAGAACTGAACTTTATTATAATTCCTGGTGCTCCCTTTCTCTTCAAAGTGTACATTTTGTATTTTTTTCTAATGCAGCTTGTTCCATTTCATTGTACAACTTCATTAAAGTGGCCACTAACATTAGACTTTCTTGAAATCTCCTCTGCCCAGACCATTCATCCAAAATTCTTCATCTCAACCTTAGGCAGACTTTTTTGGATATGGATAGAAATCAGTCAGTTCTTACCAAAATATCATAAGATCAGTCTCTAAGACATTTACTAATATTCGTCTCCTGTGAAAGATTTGGGACAGGATCTTTTAATCTGGTGGTTCTCAGCTCCACTGACTTCCATGGCCTTAAACCCAGCATAAAGTAATTTCCTTCTTAATCCAAAGTCTCAGAGTCCAAATTGTGCCACCAGCAACATGGTCAGTCCTGTCAACCTCAATTCCCTGTTGCCTAATACCAACTTCTCTCTATGTCACTATTCTGTTGCTGTGAAGACACACCATGTCCAAGGCAACTCTTATAAAAGAAAACATTTTATTAGGGGCTTGCTTACAGTTTCAGAGGCTCAGTAAGTTGTCATCAGGACCAAGAGTGTGATAGCAAGTAGACATGGAAGAGTCATTGAGAGCTACATTTGCAGATCCACAAGCAGAGACAAAGAGATTCTGGGCTTGATATGGACATTTAAAGTTTCAAAGCCCCAATTCCAGTGACATGTTTTCACCAACAAGGGAGAAACCCCTTAAGCTTGCTAACCCTTCAAATACTGCCAATACATGCTGCCTATGCAATAAAATATATGAGGCCATGGGTGCCATTCTTATTGATACTATAATAGACAGAGAACATTATAAGAGCTCAGTTCAATCATTATCTGAAAATTCTAGGATATTGGAAATATTGGGTATGGGTCTACTAAGATAATATATCCTTAATTTTGCTTTGCTTTGCCTTACTTTATCTTGTTTTGTCCTGTTTGGCTGTTGATTCTTGGAGGCCTGCTCTTTTCTGAAGAGGATACAGAAGTGTACTGGATCTAGTGAAGAAGGGAGTTAAGAGAGTTCTGAGAGGAGTAGAGGGAGGGCAAACTGTGTTCAGGATGTATTGTATAAGAGAAGAATCTAATTTCAGTAAAAATTTAAAAATGTTTTATAATAAATATTCACTAGGCATTTTATTTTTAGTAATGTTTACAGCAATTAAAATGAACTATGAATAGTTAGTTAAGGTATCAGTTAATGATAATATTCTAAATAGTTTTGTAGGCAGCATTTTAAAAGCATTTTCCTTTGTTTGTGTATGAATTTATTTACACTTCTATAAACAATTTGATACCAGAGTGTGTATAACGTGGTCAGCAGCACACTAGTTTGATGTAGGTTAGAAAATGTTATGACTAGAGTTTTTCTGGTATTTTTCAAATAAATCCCATTGGAGAAAGTTTGAGATAGGAAGACCTCAAACAAAAACTTGCCTTACTAGTTCATGTTATAGAAAAACTTCAGGTCATTCAGATATGAATTTTTTAGGTTATGTTTGCTTTGTGTGCCAAACTATAGAATTTTTCCAAACCAGAAAACTGTGTTTCCCGTATCTACTCGCATACCAGTGTTTATAAAAACTGAAGGTTAAACAAGTCTCTTCACTTTGTGAAAATGCTGCTGGTACACTTTTCTCCATTTAAAGTTTTCTTTCTTTCTTTTTGAACATTTTCATTTCTTCAAGTTAAATCTTAATCACAATCCCCTCTCTACTCCCCCTCCCCTCCAGTCCCACCTTCCCACTCTCTTCCCCCTCACACCCTCCCATCCACTTCCTTTTTTTTAAGTTTAAGTTATATCTTTTATCCCCCAACAGGTCCTCCTTTCAGTTCAACAAATGGCTCTTTCTCTTATAACAACAAATACCATAAAAAACCAACAAAAATAATTAGGCCACCATTATGAAAATTATAAGGTTTAGCATATATTCCCAATGCCCAGTCCATACATATTTGTCAACTCACTTTTACATTCTACTATTCATCTATCTCCATGAGTTTAAAGTTCTATATCAGCTTCTATCCTAACCTGCATCACCATCTTAAAAACATTTTCTTAGATCCAGAATACCCCCTTAATTCTTTTTTTTTTAATAAATACACCACATTTATGAGAGTTAAATGGCTTAGCATACATTCCCAATGTCCAGTCCATACATATTTGGCCCCTGACTTTAACATTCTACTATCTAACCATCTCCATGAGTTTAAAGTTCTATATCTGACTCAGCTTTCATACTAACTTGCATCACAATTTTAAGAACATCTTCTTAGATCCAGAACATCCTCTTGATTCCTAAACAACTCCAAATTTAACTATGAGACTCTAGCTATCTATATTTCAACCACCCCAGAGACCTGAGAGGGATAAATATGTCTGATTATGTAGGAAGTGCAGGGCCTGCATCATCCAAAACTAAGAAATGACATATCAGTGGCTGCCTGGACAGTTCCCATTTTCTCTCCATACGTTACAGTTACAGCATCAATCTTTAGCCTTTTGGTCCCATTCTTCTGACAGACATTGATTGTAGAGCAGGAATTATGAAGGACTTGCCTACCCTGTCTTGGCAGAGATAGGCTGTCGACTTCCCTGCTACCAAGTTTTGTCCTTTTTGGACAGCAGTCTGTCTACAGTTGAAGCAAGGGGTTTTTCATGCGAAGAGATAGGCTTGCCACTAATTCAACCATCGCACACTGGAGATTCTTCGATGCTCATCTTCTACTTGGAGTGGAATAGGGGGTGGTATCAGGAGCTGACATGTTTTGATATCAAAAAAAATCTTAATTTAAGAAAACATCTTTGAATGCCATATTCTATGATCTCTTGGGGTTTTTGAAGATTCCCTTAATTCTTAAGGAACTCTAATTTTAACTGTGAAACTATGCCTATCTAGTCTTCAACCACATCAGTGACCAGAGAAGGATAAATATATCTGATTATACAGGATGTGCAGGAGCAGTAGCTTCCAAAATTAAGAAATGACAGACAACTGGCTACCTGGACAGTTCCCAATTTCTGTCCATACATTAGAGCATCAATCTTCAGCCTTTTGGCCCTGTTTCTCTGACAGACATTAATTGTAAAGAGGAATTATGAAGGACTTGCCTACCCTGTCTTGGCAGAGCTAGGCTGTCGACTTACCTGCTTCCAAGTTTTGTCCTTTTCAGACAGCATGCTGTCTACAGATGAAGCAAGGGATTTTTCTTGCCAAGTGACAGGCTTGCCACTAAATCAACCATCTCCAATTGGAGATTCTTCGATGCTCATCATATACTTGGAGTAGAATAGGGGGTGCTGTCAGGAGCTGACATGTCTCAATATCAAAAATTTTAAGTTAAGAAATCATCTTTAAATGCCATATTCTACAGATCTTTTGAGGTTTTTGGAGACCACCTATCTATCAGTATATTTGGATGAGCAAATGTTGCTTGTCTCCTAGCAACTTGATTTCTGATTAACTTAGAAAATAACTGTGAGAGACTACCCTAGTACCCAACAAAATGACACGCTTGAATGACTATTAGTTTGCATTTAATTATCCTAAACAGTTTATGACAGTTGCTAACTAAGGCTGACACTTCACTTTTAAGCCTTACTTAGGTATAACACCTTAGAGTTAACCTTAATTTTGTATCAATATACAAAGGTCAATGCCAATATTAACTCATAGTTTTCCTAAAAGTTTTGTGGTGCTCACTACTGCTTCTGAGTCTTTGAAATAGTATTTGGATACACATACCACCTGGGGAAATGTATTATCCCATTTAGTACTGAAAGTTTCAACATGGCATCACAAACATGGCCTATGTTTTCTTGGCACACTGAGGTAGAACTTTAGGCATAAACTTTCATCATGAGTTGCTAATAAATTTTCATGATTAAAAACAGGAAGGAATGATGCAATGAATCACAAGTTTCAGTGAAATATGTCCAAACTAAACAGGTAGTTAATAAAGTAAAAAAAAAATATATAAATATAAATATATTTATATTTACATTTTTTGACAATGTCGAGAACACAATGATGAAAGTTCTTTGTCCTTCATAAATTATAGATGAGTTTTTACTTAGAACATAGATTGGGGTGACAAAAACATTTGGTTTTGTCATTTGGTTTGTCTTAAAGGATCTTCGTCACCTTTCAGAAAATAGTGATACTTGGAATTTTTTCCTAATTTGATAATATTTTATGGGTTATTCTTCATGTATTACACATGTGAATGCAATGTTAAGAACATAAGGAACTTTAATATGGAAGCAAAGGAAGCAAACCCAGAACCCTTTGCTTGCTATGAAAACAACTTATTTTGTCAAGAAATGTATTTTAGTATCTATAAATCTACAAGTTAAATGACAAAGAGTTGTTATGTTTAGATCTATATTTTATTGCTGTGAGGGTGCTTTTTATTATCCAAACAAATCACATACTGTATGCCTCACACATTTTAAACTGAATATTACAGGTACACATCACTATAAAATATTGCTTTCATTTTAGGCTCAACCCTATGTTTGTATGGTTTTTAGTGAAACACACAATACTTATAGAAAACTAAATTTTAAAAACCCTTAGTATCTAACCCATTTACTGGTTAAAGGAAGTTATATATGAAGATCATTATTATTATGGACTCTAAACAGAGTTTAGAGACCTTTGGGCACACTATTTTCATATCTCTTATTTACTTCGCTGTTGAGGCTGGCCAATTTTCTAACTTTTTAGTTTATTTCTTAGCCAAACTAGTAACAATTAAATGCTAGACAATAGAAAGAGAATAAAATAATGTTTTAATTCTCTCTCAGTATTCTCAAAACATAGATAAAGTTACCAAAATTTATATAAACCTTCAGTTACTGTTTACAAAATGGCATTTGTTTCAAAGTAAGCAAAAAAAAAAAAAAAGTGGAGCATTATTGTCCCTCTCCCCTTATAATCATGTTCTGGGTAATATGATACTCTGATTCAGAGTTACTTTCAGCTTAGTTACAGTCCCAGCATTCATCTGCAACATGCCAATCAGTCCTTAATCTTACAAATTAAGATCTTTTAGAAAGTTCCAGTCAACTGGATTAAGTCAATACAAATGATGGATATTATTACTTTTAATTATAAATCATGCAGATACACTAAACCAAACAAACAGGGTAAAAATTTTCAGTTCATTATAGAAAATATCCCTATTATTATCTGGAGAGATAAGATTTTACTAGCAACTGCATTGCTAATTGGAAAATATATGAATTTGCGATTGATCCTCTGGCAGTCATACATGTAACATGTTGGTCAATAGTAGATGCTTAATACTGTTTTTTATCCTACAAAAGAAAGGACATTTGTCCAATAAAACTTATCTATTAAGCTTAAGCTTTCAGTTAATAATATAAATAACTATTTCTCCAAGGACCTTTCACTATTTGTGGGTTTAATTGTGTGTGTATGTGTGTGTGCATGTATGTTGGACTTCTTTGTATAATTTCTCATTAAGTTTATATTCACTCTTTTATTTATTTATTAATTTTTGGTTTTTCGAGACAAGGTTTCTCTGTGTATCCTTTGGCTGTTCTGGACTCACTTTGTAGACAAGGCTAGCCTTGAACCCACAGAGATTCGCCTACCTCTGCCTCCTGAGTGCTGGGATTAAAGGCATGTGCCACCACGCCCAGCAATTAGACAGCTTTGAACTGCCACATGGTTGCTGGGATTTGAACCCGGGTCCTTTGGAAGAACAGCCAGTGCTCTTAACCGCTGAGCCATCTCTCCAGCCCTATTCATTCATTTTTTACCTCATTTAAAATTTGATTATATAGTCACAATGCAAAAACACTACCTAAAAACGTGTACCATCACATCTAGATATGTTATAATTATTTTGTCAAAATTAATAAACTAATAATTCCACACAATGTCAATGATTACAAATAATTACCCCTTACCAATATTTTTCAGTAATTTAACTACATTCCAGTTCTTATGAGTATTTGAGTAGTATTTGGATATTTGAGTACTATTTTATAAAAGGATTGATATCATAGCAAGGAGGAACAAAGAAAAATTCAGTAACAAGTTTGCAGCAGATATAGATACTATTACTTGTAGTTACCATTGCCATCATCATTAGTTGAATACGCATATTCATTTTAAAGAGGTCATATCACCAAGTCAGTAAATTCTCCAATTACAAGCTTATATCTAATACATGCAGATATCTAATAAACTGAATCGAAGTTTATTAGATATCTGCATCTATTAGACATATACTACCTGGTCATAATACTAATATTTATTGTAAAGCTATTATTTGTCAGGATTATTCATGATCGACTGTGATATCATTATCAGTGGATAAACTTTGCTTTCTTTATCTAGTGAGAATAATGTTTTTTGTAACTAATTTAACTCCCGACGTGTCAGGAGTTAAGTAAAGTTAAGGTACTTTTTAAACTTCTTATATGTAACCAAAATGAATCACAAAATGTATTAACAGTGATAATAACCTCCTTTGCTTTAAAAGATTCACATACAATACATTTATCTTTTGTATCTAAGAATAAACATTAATTTGAATAAAATTATATATCCTCTGAACTTTTTTTCAGATAATTGATTTGTTTTTTAAAATGTTATTATTCTCTCCTACAATATACCCAGACCGAAGTCTCTCCTTCATCCCCTCTCTCCCTTCCTCTCAGCATCCCCTCATCTCCCTTCTCGCTGAGATCCACTGCTCCTCCAGTTTCTTTCAGAAAAGAGCAGGCCTCCCAATGATATCAACTGAACATGGTATAAGAAGATGCAATAAGATTAGGCATATCAAGGCTGTACATGGTAGGAGAAAAAGGGTCTGAAGAACAGGCAAAATAATCAGAGACACTCCCACTCTTACTGTTAGGAATCCAACAATAACTAGTCACCGATCTATGAATATAGCTGAATATCATTAGGAATCATTTCATTGACTTTTTTTTTCTTGTCATATTTGGTTCTACATTAGGTCTCTGAGTCAATCAGCTTTTGAATTCTGACCATTCAGGCATTGTTGGGGAAAGGCTCCCTCTGTTAGCAGGGGCCTCAAGTAAGACCTGTCATTGATTGGCTACTCCCACAGCTCTGATCCACCATTGTCCTAGTCCATCTTGCAGAAAGGACAGTTAGTAGGTCCTAGGTTTTGTAGCTATGTTGGTGCTCTATTCGCACCAGTGGAAACCTAGCCTGATTTCAGAAAATCTCTGGTCTATGCTGCATATTCTCCATTACTGTGAATCTTTCCTAGAATCACCCTTATGGGTGCCAGGAAGTTTCCACTATAGTAGGTTTCCATATAGTCCCCAAAATGACCACCTATTTCAGTGATGTCTCCCTGTACTCTGTTCCCCAGTCCCTCTCTACATCACCTGACCCTCCTCTTCCCATTTCTGCCCACCCCCTATAAATCCTGTTCCCACCCCCACCCCAGGGAGATCTATGCATACCCCCCCAGACCTCTTTTTTTTTAATCTCACTTCTCTGGGTCTGTAGATTATAGTGTAATTATCCTTTACTTAAACAGGTAATATCCACTTATTAGTATTTTCCCCCCCCTGGGTCTGAATTGTCTCCTTCAGGATTTTTTTCTAGTTTTGTTCATTTGCCTGCAAATTTCTTAATGTCATTTTTTTCTAACAGCTAATATTCTATTATCTAAATACATATCACATTTACTTTATACATTCTTTAGCTGAGGGACATCTTGGTTGCTTCCTGTAGTGACACTCTTTTGAGCATGCCACAATATAAACAATGACAAAGATCCCTTTAATATTCTGAAGTTTAGGCCTTTTGCTGCTGTAGTCTTCTAGTGTAGATAACTAATTATTACTGACTTTTCCTTGTACCTGGCCCTTCTATATGGCTAGCTTTTACCTTCCGGCCCCCTAGTCCTGTCCATTCCCCTCCATGTGTGCTGATGAATCTGCTTTCTCCTCAAACCTTCTGCTTCTACTCACTGTCCTGGAAGTTCTGACTTCCATTTCCTGCCCTAGGTATTGGCCACCAGATCTTCATTGCAACCAATCAGCAGTGAGATTCATCTGATACAACTCTTAAGCATCCTTAGGCATAGAGGACTGTGTACCCTTCTTCTCTTTTGCTTTTACAAAACAGAAGACTGGTGATGGGCCATAGTAATGACTTTAGCAGAATATCTGTGTGCAGGTTCAGCAATCAACAATTGAATATGCAGTGATACACCTTAATATACTGTGAGTAAAGTCATCCCTACAGTTTGCAGTTTCTGGTTATTATGAATGAAGCTTCTCTGAATTAGTTGAGCAACTAGTGTCCTTATGGTAGTATGGACAAAAAGCTGAATGCTACTAATTAAAATACAGTAAAGATGAATATAGCATCAATAAAATATTTATTACTTTAAAATTATATAAATTATGAGACTTGAGGAAAAATTCTGATTCTGCAATTATATGATGTTGAATAAGAGATGTCATTCTGAGTTAGATATTAGGTAACACACTCTTCTGACTTTAGAGTTATATGCATTTCAGTAAAATAACCCTCACTGAGATATTAAGAAAGTTATTTGATTTTTAAAAAGGAAACATGAATATTTTCTTTCAAAACTCATGGCTCTTTTTGTTGTTTTTGTTGTTGTTTTGTGTTTTGGACAATTCTGCAGTTTTAATTTTCATGAATGAGAGGTCAAATTTGAGATACACATTGGAGAGCAAATACTCCAATTATAAACAATAGTCGCAGCACAGTATTTAAAGATGTTTTTAAATGTAAAATTTGCCCTTCAAGTTCTAAATAGTAGAAAGATTTCATTGACCTCCTCTCTTATTTTTCTTTTTAGTGAAAATGGCTTCTTTTTGCTACAATATATATTGAGTTTCCCTCATTCAACCCCTCTGAGATTCTTCCCACATCCCCTACCATCAGTATCAACTCCCTTTCCCTCTCTCCTTAGAAAATAAATGGATAGCTAAAGAAAATGACAAAATAAAATAAGATGAAATAAAAATCAGAAGGAAAATCATTAAAGAAAAAGTGCAATAATCACATTTAGATACAGAGACATACATGTTCTCACACAGAGGCATCCCATAAAAACACAAATTGAAAGCCAGAATATATATACTAAGGACAAATAAAATTAATGTAAATAAATAAATAAATGCCCTGCCTAAACATTATGAGCCAAAAAATCTCCAACTAGGCCATTGAGTTATTTTTATGTTAGACATTTACTGTTAGAGATGGGCCTGCCATTAAAAATGGCTTGTATCTGCAATAAACTCCACTGGAGAAAACTTATTTTCATTTTCCACTGGATACCAATTGGAGATATCTTCAGTTAGGAATGGGTACTTTTGTCCTTTTCTCCTCGAAGTTCCCGGACTCTATTTCATGCAGGCCAGTGCAGGCCTGGTGCTTGCTGCCACTTTCTCTGTGAGTTTATATGTGAATCTGTCCTGATGTATCTACAAGACCATGTCTCCTTTGGTGTCATCCATCCCTTCTGGCTCTTAAATCTTTCTGCCTCATCTTTTGCAAGATTTCTTGAGCCCTGGGGAAAGATGTGTATAGAAACATCACATTTAGGCCTGAAGGTACCAAGGTTTTTCATTCTCTCCACATAACATTGTCTGGCTGTGGGTCTCTGTATTAGTTCCCATCCCCTCTAGGAAAAAGATCCTCTGATGATGAATGACCAAGACCCTGGTCTATGAGTATAGCACAATGTAGTTAGGAGACATCTATTGCTATATCTCTTTAACAAGAGAATAATATTTGTCCCCATGTCTCTGGTCTACCTAGTCTCAGGTTTTGGCAACCTGAATAGTGTTGCAGATGAATTCCATCTCATGAAGTGGGCCAAGAAATCAATCATATAATGTTTGGTTATTCCTTCAGGATGAGTGCCACTATTGCACTAGAGCATCATGTATATAGGATGTCATTTTAGATCAAAGGATTTTTTTTAGCTGAATTGGTGTTTAACTTTCCTTTTATGGAATCAAGGTAATATGGCATCTTCGAGTACCATGAATACTAATCCGTAGAGATGAAGGCTCTGTGTAGGCAACAGCTACATCTTCTCCATGTTTAATGAGTTTTGTAGTTGTTGTCTTCAGATATGGGCAATCCCAAGTTTGTTGGTAATAGCCTTGCTTGTTTGAGGGTTTGCATGGGTCCCTTTCTTTGGTCAAAAACTCAGTTAAAAGTAAACCATTCCTAGTCCTGGAAGCTACATTTGGTGTTGAGGCTGTGGCTCCCCTAATATTTGTCAGTTTCAATTACCTTCTCTTCATATTTATATATATTATTGGAAGCCTATATGACCCATCAAATGGCCCTTAGTTTTAGTTGTCCCTCTTCATATTACCTCCCTCTCAGTGCTTCCTTCCTTGTGCCCATTTTCTCCCCTTGTCAGTGGCTGACCCCACCTCTGTCCAACAATAGCAATCCATACTATTTTTCCCTCCTAGGGAAATGCATCTTACCCCACTAGTCCCTTATTATATTTCTAATATTTGTGGGTATATATACAGTATACCTTTCTTGTATAACACCTAACAGCTAACATTAATCTATAAGAGAATACATATTGTTACACACTTTTGTCTGACTGAGTCTGGATTACATCACTTGGGATGATTTTATCAGTACCATCTATTGTCTACAAATTTTATAATTTCATTTTTTAATGGCTAAGCCCATCGTGTATATGTACCATGATTTTCTTTATCCATCCACCCACTGATGGATATATAATCTGTTTCCAATTTCTGGCTACTATAAATAAAGCAGCAATGAGCATGGTTGCTCAAGTGTCTCTGTGGTAAGGTTAAGTATCTTTTAGATATGTACCCAAGAGTAGTATAGCTCAATCTTGAGAAAGATTGATTTCCTTCTGGTTGTACAAGTTGGAACTCCCACCAGGAATCGATGAATGCTTACTTTATTCTGCATCCTCAGCAGCATGAGCTGTTATTTGTTTTATTAAACAGGACCACTCTTCCTGGTGTAAGATGAAATCTCGAGGTAGATTCGGTTTGCATCTTCTTGTTAACTAAGGATGTTGAGTGTTTCTTTCATTTCTTTTTTGTCATTTGTGTATCTTCTTGTGTAAAAATGAGGTATTTGCTCTATTGATGTCTACTCTTCTTTGAGTTCTTCATATCAAGTCATTTTCTTCAGCTCTTTCTGAAATACACTGGAGAAGCTATTAGCTTAACAGGTTATTAGGTTATCATAATATAATATAATATAATATAATATAATATATGATATTATACTTACAATATCATGCAACATAGGTTTATTGACTTGTACAGAGACAATTTATAACACATGATAAATTCATGAACTTTGAAACATAGCATCCAAATTTGGTGTTTCTCATTAACTGAGGGAACTTGGTTTCCATGAGGAGCTGACAAATATAGTTGAAAATGTACCTTTATAGAGTTCCTTTGAAAAATATAGGCCCCTGAGGCTAACAGTGACTGAAACACTAACCAAAGTAAGAAGAAAAAATGCTTAGACTTGACCTAGACCCCCCCCCCATATAAATATAGAGGATAGGCAAATAGGTCCTCGTACACATCCCTTAATAAGTAAGGATGGGGAGATCTCAGGCATGGACTTTGATACTTGATAGTGGGACATTTTACTGTAGTGGAGCTTCCAAGTGGGTTCCAGAGCAAGAGGAAGCTCTTAGTCCTCATGTGACTGATGAACTGAAGTAGGCTGATATGTGGGAGCTCCCCTACACCAGAGGATAGGTGGGAGAGAGGGTAGAAGGTGGGAGGGAAGGACAAGGAGGGGAGAAGTGAGGGGGCTGTGATTGAGATGTAACTTGAATTTATAAATAAATGTATTTTTTAAAAGTAGGCCAAACAGTGTCGAAAGGAAACAGACAAACACTTGCGTAATCAGACTCTCTCTCTAAATTTCTTTTTTGTACAAATGGTATGTGCTTTCTTGTAGCTTTGTTTATATATAGAATTCTGTACATAAAACACACCTATCAATAAATTGTTCCTTATTAGTAGAGTATTTTCCTAGAATGCTCAAGATCAGTGGTTCAATATTTAGCATTGAAAACTAAATAAGCCTATAAATCCAGTGGTACTTAGATGGATATGGTGGCAGAAGCTTTTAATCTCAGCACTCACACTTGAGAGGCAGAGGCAAGTGGGTATCTGTTAGTTTTGGGCCAGCCTTCAACATAGAGTTTCAGGCCAGTCATAAGTAAACAGAGAGGCCCTGTCTCAAAAACAAAACAAACACACAAACCACAAAAAATTCTATCTAGTCTTCTAGATATTGAAAGACTTGATTACATCTAAATAAATATGGGTAGAAGCCCCACAAACAATGAATAAGTTTCCCAATGATAAATATTAAGGAATAAGTTACCATTAAAGCTAACATTGCTTAGGGCAAAGCACATAGCTGAGTGCTAGAGCCTTGTTCCAGCATGCACAGGGTCCCGTTTACAATTTTCAGTATTAGAAGATAAATTCAAAGTGACATTACTTAAATATTAGACAAAAGTGTGTGGGAAAAGAAAAGGGAGAGATTGGAAGAGAGAAGGAGAAAGAATGAAAATCAGAATCTTAGCAACGTGTTACAGTACACTCAGGAATTTGCATGAATTTTTGAAGCTTTTGCACAGCGTTGTACTTCCCCATAGTGAACATTAATTGCTTTATATCTATAATTCCAGAGTATCCTTAAAACGTGTCAGCTTCCTTAGTTTAGCACTATTTTATATAACTATAAATCCTCAAAGTACTCAAACAACTTTTTCTGACATACTTCAGATTTGTTAATAAGTTTTACATCACAGAAGTCTATAAAATACCAATTTAGCTTATTATAAACAATAATTTGAGTGACTTGCTCTCTCTAAGAGTAAATTTTAGAAAGTGAGCAAGGAAAAAATACATGCAATTTAATAGTTTTTAAGATGCAATTCAATAAAGAAGCTACATAAAAAACTTCACCAAAATACTTATAAGCTAGAGTCCAAATGATTACATTGTGCTGAAAAGATAAAATATGAAATTCAAATTCCATTAGAATACCACAAGCAGAATGGATTTACTTTTCAACAGCTTATTAAATATTTGCTTGGGGTTGATTTGTTTTAAGAAAAGGAGAAAACTCAACAACCCATTTTGTGCCAAAATTAATTCTAACAGTAATACATTTTGTGCTCCACTGACTTTCAATTTATTACCAGTGGAGCTTGGTTGATTGTTTTGATCTTCACTTTATTGGCAATGATGTAGGATTTACTCTGCCATTGCCTTTCGGTAACATAAATGTTACTTCACTGAGCTGGGGCCTCATTCTAAAGCACTACAAGAACATAATTTAATGGTTTGACTTTGCTTAAACTCGTGATTCTTTTGAGTGGGGTAGAATGGGTGATGTTAAATTTGTCTTGATGAATATTTAGTTTTTCATTTTTATTGATAAGATTAAGAAATTAGTCTAAGGAGCTGCCTTTGCAAGTATATTACATTGACATCAGATGGAGTTGAGTAAATTCCAAGGTGGTAGATACTAGAGAAGAAGAGACTGCATGTTCAAATCATTATTTAATTTTTTTCAGAAGAAATGCCAGCTAGTGCTAGCTACATTTGAATTGATACACTACATGAATTCTCAAACAAATTTTTAAATGATAATTTCTGTGACGACAATTATATCTTTCTTTACTAAGGAAACTTTTACAAAGATTTTCTTTTTACGATTTTAGTAAGTGCCCAAAAATACATCTCTAAATATTTTCTGTTTGTTTGGAATTTTCACTCATTTTCTATCAACTTATTTCTTCAATATTAATAATGTGGTAAATATTCAATGAGTTCAGAGTTGGGCTTTCCTTTTTGTCTCTCTATTTTCAGTCATGATTTTCCTCCAATCAAGATACAAGCTAATGTAGATACATGCACCTTTAGTTCAGCATAGACTCCTTTCCAAAATTACTTTCTGTGGAAGGTGTTTTGTAGTCAGCAGTTGCCTGGGGGGCAGAAACATGTTTCTTCATATATTCTAGCACAATGCTGTTAAATCTCTGACAAGAATTCTAGAAAAAAAAAAAAACTCTCAGGTGAAAATAGCAGTTTCTCATGTAAAATCTGAGAGGCCGGATATGAACAACTCACAGAGGAGATACTTCATAAGGGAATAACAAGGATTTTCTAAAAATCTTATTTGGGCAGACATATGACTGATGTTCTTACTAACTCAGATAAATATAAGTGGAGAAAGTGAAAGTAAGTGTTGAAAGACAATAATAGAATACCTGCAATGTTTTATACCTACACATTTCCCATGAGTTCCCTAGAATACTATAACATAGTAGGCTGATTAATGTTTTAAAGGTTTTGTAAAGGCTCTTATTTAAGTGTATAGACCTGCAAACTGCCATGAACATACAGGTGATAATTGATCTTTCATTAAGCTTGATAATGAACCACAGTTTTCATTAACAGGAAATGAAAGGAAAGTAAATAACAGAGATGAATTAGTAGTATCTTAGTGTATGAAAGTGTCATGCTCTAAAATCCAAAGCAGAAAAAAAAAATTTCAAGCAGAGGAAATAGCAGTATCATGTTCTATGGAGTACTGAAATATAAAAGGAAAAATGGCATATATTAACTTTTGCATCAAATAACTTACCAGTAGCATCAGTGTTAATTGTATCTCTGAAGTGGTAAATACAAGACTGAAATAGAAATAGAAGATATAAAAATGAGAAAATTAATAAGAGCCTGTGTTCATTTGTCTTTGAGTATGTTGTGAAACATCATACAGAATCACAGTTGGGGATGCAAAAGCCCCTGTTGGATAGGAACCTGGATTATGGGGAGACTCACACAATGATAATCTTGCCTTTTTGTATTGTAGAAAAATTGTTTCTTCAGTTCTTATATTTGTATTGATGATGAAATAGTTGAGGACCACTACATAAAAGAAGTTACATATTTAATGATGAGTTTTATTAAATATTCATGAATTCCATACCATTTACCATTTTCTCTCCATTTCTGTATCCATATCTTTACCTCTTTCACTCACTCATTTACACACACACACACACACACACACACACACACACACACACACACACACATATCCTTGTTTATTTAACCCAGATTCTCTCTTGCTCCATGTACCTTGCCACATCCCTGTTCCCTGGAGCTATTAATGCTAGCTTTCTGATAGTTAAAACAACTTGATACAAAATATGTGAGATCTCATGTATCTGCTTCATTATCTAATCATGTCTGGAAAAGATAGATTTCATATATAATATCTCACATATTTTGAAACTAATATAAATGTATGCAGCAGAGATCAAGCAAGTTTAGAGAGAGAAAAAATCAACAGGGTTTTGAGGAGGATGGAAGTGCTGTTGATATTGCCCTGCTTTTTGTCAGTGTAGGCCTCTGTGGAGATGTAGCGGTAACTTCCGTGTAATTCTTGCACACTCAGGGAGGACTTGGCCTTGACAAGGTGTTCAGCCTTCCTATCCACGCTCACTACTTGTTGCTCCTCCAGCATCCAAATCACATTCTGTGATTGAGTCTGGCTCTTGGAGAGGGGCCCGGCGAGGTGCTTCCTTTGCCTCTGTGAGTTGACATGCTCTGTATTTTATAGTACACTTTTCTAAGGCTGATGCCCAATAGCTGTGAATTCATGTTCAATGCAATTATTCTTCAAGATGTTATTCTAAGTATAGAAATGCTACTCCTTTTAAATATAAATTCACACAAATATATATTCTAGTATCTGTCTGTATCTATTATCTTTCTATATCTGTCTATCATCTATCTATATCTATTGTTTATCTATATCTGTCTGTTTGCCTGCTTACATATCTTTCTGAAAGCAAATGGTTTATATTTATTGTTTTTTGTTTGTTTGTTTGTTTGTTTGTTTGTTTTTGAGTCAAGATCCTATGTAGCATAGCCTGGCTTCCAAGTTTTAATTTATGAGAAATGACCATTAAACTCTTTATCTTTCTAGCTTAAATTCCTCAGTGCTGAGATGATAGGTGGATGACATCATGTCTAGCTGCAACAGCTTTTTAAATAGGAACTTGTAGAGGTTGGAGAAATCAATATTGGGGTATATGACTTCACAACAATTTTTTAAATCACTTATGAAATGTCAGTCTGTCCCAAAAGGAAAACTTTATTAAATTTTTGGTGTGTGTTTGATATTTTTGTGTGTATATGCATGTGTGCACAGGTGTGTGTGTGTGTGTGTGTGTGTGTGTTTGTGTATCAAGGTGAAATATTAAATGAGTTCTAACTCCTACTGTTATCCAAAAGAAATTTGTAAATTTGATAAAGTACTTATTACATTATCTCCAGTGATTTTTGGTGTGGATCCAGGAATCTTTTGGGGGGGGGCGGGGTGTGAGGTACCATAGTAAATTTTTTTAAACCACTTTGCATTTTTCCTTAATTAATGGGTTATGATAGGAACAATAAATAAACTTTTCTTACTTAATGGGTTAAGAACTTAAGCCCCTCAAGGTCATTGATTCACACACAAACACACACACACAGAAAGAGAGGGGGAAGGGAAAGTTTTTAAATATTCAAGTTATTCTCTTCAAAAACAGTTTCTGAAAGAAATCATTTAATTTTATATATTTTTTTGCATTTCTTCTCTATATGCACTCACACTCATTTATTTCAGACACTCAATTTTCCTTTAGAAGAACCACAAGATACCTTGTCCTGCTACAGTGTCTAAACAGAAACCACAGTAATTATGTTACTTTTATTTTCTCATAGAATATTAGTATATGTATAGTACAGAAATCTGCTCCTATTCTGATGAAGTGTACATTGATGAAGAACAAGCTATACACAAATTTAATGTGATAAAACTGTGGCTATTTTTGTTAAAACTCCTTGTGATATCCTATATGAAAAGTTTATCCTGAGCTGAAGTAATTTTTTTTATTGTATCTAAAGTTGATGAAGCCCCCTGTACATTTCCTAGGGGCATGTGTGTCAGTCTAGAAAACCAAGTTACCCTCACCCCAGTATTTTTTACATGTGAAGAAGACCAAAAGTTGGGACTCCATAGATTGATCAATCATGGAGCATTTTTGAGTGGCTTTATCTTTGCAGTGAGATTTTTTACACCCAGTGTAAGGGCTTGGAGAGAGAGTATTCCCAGGGTATTGAGGTGAGTGTTTGGCATATTCTCATTCAGACTTGAAAAACTTCCTAACTTCTACCCCATTTATCATAGAAACTGCTATAGATTCTGACATAGATTCAAGAGCAATGGAGTTAATCTACCCTGGCCACAGCATCCCACTTTCCTCAAAATTACTTTGATGTTTATCTTCGTAAGGAACTTTCAAAGGAGTATGCTCTGAGCACCTTAATTCATCATTTATTTGTTCCCAAATCTATATTTCAGAAAAGTAGTATCCTAAATTTATTTATTTTTTAAATTAACATTTAAATACAAACTATTCACAACACTTCACATGTACCAAACCATGCTGTCATCATAATTACCCCATCATATAAATAGGGAAACTGTGCTTTGTAGAGAATTCTTAACAATTCCCATGTTCTAATGTAGAAAATTGTAGAGTTGCATTTGAACTTAACACATGTGATCTCAATATCTTTGTTTCTTAGCCACTGCATTTAGCTGCTGAAAAGTGTCTTTCTACTGAGTATAAATTTTCATCTTTGACTTAGTCATATCCAAATTTGAAGTTGTTTTATAATAAGTTTCTTTAATACCTTCTTTTAAAAAATGTCTTTTGGGATTCTGATATATAGCACCTTTAACAATGATACTCTTCCTTTGTTATATAGATGTTTTGCCTCTGTGAAGGCTAGAGGTTAATAAATATGAACTTGGAAATTCATACTTGAAATCTCAGCACGATGCCAGCTATGTGACTGATACTATATAATTATGTAATGAATGGATGTGGCTAGTGGTATCTCATATCAATGTTTATTTTTACCTAGATTTTAAAGATTACCCTGGCATGTGGACACATATTTGCCATTATAGTCATACTATATCATATTTTAAGGGTACTTATGAAGAGATGAGTAAAATCTTCCCTTATATCTGAATCATAACTACACATTTTTTAAATCTTACATATTTTCCTCATGGTAGGAACACTTGAAATGTTCCATTTTGAAAGGGATATTTTATTTTAGGGGCTTTCACTTTGTGTGGAAAGATCATAAATGTCACAAGTTTCTAGCTGAGCTTTCACAGTGAGACACTGACTCTATAAAAATTCAATGGCATTGGAGAACACTAAGAATATTATTATAGTATCTAGAGAATTAGCTAAGTAGAAAAGAAAATCCATATTTAATTAAAACTAAAATAGCTAGCCATTTATGTGCAAGAATGAAATAATATCCATGCATGGGTATTCATTTAATGCTTAATGAGAACATCTGGTCAGATTTCTAGATTTTACATTTAGACTACAGAATGGATAAAGGCCTTCTTTCCCAGAGGCTACACTATAAAGTCAACAGTTAAATGATATAATGAGAATATTTATACAATTCAATTGTAATGTCTCTAAACCTTAACATAAAATTATACTGCATAGGATGAAAGACACTCAAAAAAGATAAGAATCAATATTTATCTGGTAATCAAGGAACTCCAAGAATGAGCAATGAATAACACATAAGAATCCTCATCAGGTCATGTTTTTTGGCTAGTAATCCTTCATAAAAAAGGGTATAACTTAAAAGAATTTAGTAAAACATAAAGAGGAGAGTGATCAGAGAGAAGTATATTCCTATAACAGTGATTTTGAAAAATGAGTTGAATTCGTATGTTTGCAAATTTTTTATGAAGGCAAAAACTGAAAGTGTTCTATATAGCAAAGGAGATTATCAATCAAATAAAGAGACAACACAGAAAATGCAATGAAACCTTTAATAACTATCCATCCAATGTTGTTTTAATGTCTAGAACATTTTTCTTTCAAAATTAAACATTAATAAAATAAACAACTAAATTACAATTGTGCCATGATGGGAAATGAGAACATGAGATGTGTCTTTCAATGGAGAGGAAAATAGAATACAGGAGGTAGGAAGGAGGAATGAGGGATAATAGAGAAGAAGGAAAGGAATAAGTTAGGTAGGTAATGGGAAACAGGGTAAAAGAGGGAATCTGAGAATAGATAATGGAAACCTACTACTTGGAGCTTCCTAAAATAGGTACATATACATATATCAGAGTTATCCTATATCTGGGACATATTGCCTCTCCTAGATACAATAGGGTATCAAAGAAAAAAATTCCTGTCCTATGTTTGAGTTATCTCTTTTGGGGTTGTTGGCCAGTAGAGTACTTTAGACCCTACAAATATTACAGACTGCTGCCATTGCTCTTGACACTCTTCAGAACTTGAAAGCAGAATTATTTTGGGAAAGATACCACTCACCTAAGTGATCATGAGGTATAGAAATCAAGCTGATTCTGACCTGGAAGCTTTATTTTTTAATGGTTAGCTTTCATGCATTGAAATCTGCTATGTAAACCACTGAGTGGAAGAATGATAACCAGTCTGACCCAATAATGAACACTGGGTGATGCATTAGTAACCAGCCTGACAAGATATGCCCAGGGGGACTCTATTGGCACAAATATTATGTTAGTAAACAACATACATGTGACTGGATTTAAGACCTGTCTATAAGACTAAACTCATGCCTGGCATCATTAATAAGGCTAAGATCCCATTGCTATGTAGAGTATAGTCCTTGAGATGAATATACTACTGTAATTATATTATAATAATACAATATAAAACTGATTCATAAAGACTTATCACTACTTGAATTCTTTGTAAATTATGGATATTAGCCCTCTGTCAGATGTGGGGTTGGTGAAGATTTTTTTTCCCAATCTGTAGGCCATTGTTTTGTTCTAATGACAGTGTCTATTGCCTTACAGAAGGTTTTCAGTTTCATGAGGTCCCATTTATTGATTGTTGGTCTTAGACCCTGAGCTGTTGGTGTTCTGGTCAGGAAGTTGTCACCTGTGCCGATGAGTTCGAGGGTTTTCCCCACTTTCTCTTATAGTAGATTTAGTGTGTCCAGCTATGTTAAGGTCAAGAAATTAAATACCAAGAAACCAAATAATCCAATCAAAAATGGAGAACAGAGCTAAACAGAGAATTCACAAAGAAGGAATTCCTAATGGCTGAGAGACACTTGAAGAAATTCTCAGCATCCTTAATCATCAGAGAAATGCAACTCAAGATAACTCTGAGATTCCATCTCACACCTGTCAGAATGGCTAAGATCAAAAGCTCATATGACAGCACATGCTGGCAAGGGTGTGGAGAAAGGGGAACTCTCCTCCATTGCTGGTGGGAGTGCAGGCTTGTGCAACCACTATGGAGGTCAGACTGGTGATATCTTAGAAAACTTGGAATAGCTCTGCCTCGGGACCCAGACATACCACATTTGGGTATACATCCAAATGATTCCTCACCAAATCACAAGGAAATTTTCTCATCTATGTTCATAGCAGCCTTATTTGTAATAGCTAGAAACTGGAAACAACCCCAGATGTCCTTCAGCCAAAGAATGAATTAAAAAACTGTGGTACATCTACACAATGGAATACTACTCAGCTATCAGAAACAATGAAATCATGCAATTTGCAGCCAAATGGATGGAAATAGAGAACCTAATCCTGAGTGAGCTAACCCAAACTCAGAAGGGTGCACATGGCATCTATTCAATTATAGTCAGATTTTAGCCATATGGTACAGGATAACCATACTACAACGAATGCACCAAAGGGAACACGAACATAGACTTTTTTTCCTGTCAGTCAGTGAGACACTTTGGCCTAGTGGTGCTGCCTTGAAGGCCCCCAGTGTATGAGGAAGCTCTTGGCCCTCATATTACTGCTGAAATGGGGTGGGAGACTGTTTTGTAGGGATTTCCACTTCAGAGGAGTGGGATGGAAGGGATTGGGGGTAGAGGGTGGCAGGGCATGACAGGGAGATGCGGAAAGTGGACACTGCGATGGAAATGTAACCTGAAATAATAAATAAATATTTAAAAAGACTTGTCATTACAAGTCAGATCAATGCATCTGTCAAACCTCAAGAGACAAGATTTGTTTTGCAATATATGATTAACAGAGTCCCACAACTAGCCAATGTGCAAAGAATAAGAAACAATTGAGAGCTCATTTATAAATGCAACATTTCTACTCCTAATGTATAGGGATTACTGAAGAATAGAAAACTGAAAGATTAAAAGAAACAAAGACAACAAATAAGAATAGTGAAAGTGTTTTTAAGACACACAAGTATCATATATTTTGTTGAAAAATTCAGACACTGAGAAGCTAATCATAACTCAGTAGATGTCTCTAATTCTCTACACATATTGTCAACACAAAGAGGACTCGATGAGTTAAAAAAAATAAGGTCATATTAAATTGGAAAGGGATAGTTGTGGGAGCATAAAAGGACTATTGTATAGAGGCAGTGCTACTGTGGAATGGATAAAAATAGTTCATTGTGTGTGTATGAAATTCTGAAACAATCTAAAGATAAAAAAAGCAGGTATGAACTGAACAGAAAACTCTCGAAAGAAATACAGATAACTAGTAGACACTTTAACTCAACAGCCTAGCTCTGCCAAGACAGGGTAGGCAAGTCCTTCATAATTCCTGCTTTATAATAAATGTCTGTCAGAGAAACGGGGCCAAACTTCTAAATATTAATGATGTAATGCATGGAGAGAAATTTTGAACTGTCTAGGCAGCCACTGGTATGCTATTTCTTAGTTTTGGAAGCTGCTGACCCTGCACTTTCTGTATAACCAGATATATTTATCTCTCTCAGGTCTCTGAGGTGGTTGAAGACTAGATAGCTAGAGTCTCATAGTTAAATTTTGAGTTGTTTAGGAATCAAGAGGGTGTTCTGTATCTAAGAAGATGTTTTTTAAATTGTGATGCAATTTAGGATGAAAACTGAGTTGGATATAGAACTTAAAACTCATGGAGATGGTTAGATAGTAGAATGTTAAAGTCAGGTGCCAAATACATATGGACTGGACATTGGGAATGTATGCTAAGCCATAGAACTCTCATAATTGTGGCCTAATTATATCTGTTGTTTTGTATTGTATTTATTATTATAAGAGAAAGAACCATTTGCAGGACTGAAAGGGGGAGGGAGCTGTTGTGGGGAAAAAGATATGATATACCTTAAACTTAAAAAAAAAGGAAGAGGATGGGGGTTGAAGGGGAAGACGGTAGGAGGGTGGGACTGGAGGGGGGAGTAGAGAGGGGATTGTGATTGAGATGTAACTTAAATAAAAATAAATTATTTTTATAAAGCAGTCAATATCTTTGGCAATGAGGGAAAAATAAGAAAACTACTTTAAGCTTTCATCTCAACACAGTCAGAATATCTGTCTTCAGGAATGAAAGTGACAGTTAATGCAAGAGTGGATGTGGTTAACAGAGAGTACTTATGCACTGATGATAACAGAGGGAATCTTGAAATGACTTTTGAAATCAGTTTTGAGGTTTTTCAAATAATAGAACCAGAAAAATATAAGCAGTAATTAAAGTTTGCCATATTCCCAAAGTTTATATTCTGTGATAGCAAAGCTTGCACAGTCCTGTTCACTGATACTGTATCCACAATAGTAAGGAAATGGACTCAATATCAATGATCAGAAGTAGATAAGTAAGTATGTAAGATGAGACACATATAAACAGTAGAATGTTACTCAACTCCAAAGAAAACTTAAATTTATAAATAAATGAAGGGAATTGGAAAAAAGTATATTGAATGAAGTAACTCAGACCCCAAAAGACAAAAATGCCTCATGGATACTCTCAAATGTAGATCTTACTTTCAGTTTTTGTAGTTATTTTGGAACACCAATATATGCCAAAAATTACAGATGAAATTTTTACAGAATGAATTAAAAGAAGTGTGGTAGTAAGTTATAGGTGAACCTAAAGAAGAGAGATGGGATACTAGGGGTAGAAATGCACAATCTCTGAGGAGAATTAGAGGAAGAGGTTAAAGTAAAGGAAGAGTTACAAAGGCCCACGTGGACACCTAGTATTTGAAACTTAATAAAAATATAATAGAGATTTGTAGAGGATATATTAAATGAAAGGAGATAGCAGGGGATAAAGGTTTAACTTAGTGGAGATGGAGTGCATGGCAGAGAAGAGGGAGAAGGAATAGATTACTAAAAACAAAGACATGAAAAGCTAATCTACTAGCTTGTAAGCTATTTTCAATATATAATTTTAACACATGGAGCTTGAATGGAGATGCCATGCATGGGTGCACAATGCTATACCCAAAAAAAATAATGGCTATTATTAGATGAAAATTGCAGAGGCTGGCATGAGATCCCTCCCTATAAGTGATTGGCCAAGTTATCCAAAACAACAGAGACTATTGTCATTAGCCCTGGTTCCCTACCATAACTGAATGATGAGATCCTATCACTGGAGATACTGCACATTATGGCTACTGTAAGGTTCATAAAGAAAATAATCTCAAACTGACCTGGAAAGTTTCTCCCTGCTGGCTAGATTTTAGAGTGTTGTTTGAGAAGAAAAGTTTCAGTGATATTACCTGCATGCTAATCCTGCATGCGACAGTATATAATATGCCAGGCAAGATTTTCTCACCCATACAAAGGTTGGAAAGAGTCATCAGACAAGCAACCATCTTCTATTTAGATTTGAAACCCGTTTCATATTCATATCTGAACACATTCAGAATTAAAATAGCATAATTGTTTTTTTAAACTTCATAACTGCAAGTTTGACAGCTATTTTTCTCACTATATCTACTAATTTCTTAGCACAGAGGTTGGAAAATTATCCAACAAATACTCTACGTGAATATTTCTCTTAAATTTTCTGTTTGCAATATGTATGAAGGGAGCATATAACACCCAAGCATGCTATCACTGCCACCCCAATTTTAGTGGCTACTGTAGAAGTCATGTATTTAAATTATTTACCAGTATTTATATTACATTTAATTGGTTGACTGTGTTAATCCTTAACTTGACATTATAAATGAGCACACACAGACATCTGATGGACTTTAAAAAGCCTTAGCCTGGATTGTGTGATCTTAGCCCATCTAAATTAGCTTATAAGTTTATTCCCCAAATAAAACCCCATATATACATACTACCCCTTTGGCTGTTACTCTCCACACTTTGCTGATGTTTCAAGCCACATGGACTGAGGTTCTTTTCTCAAACCCATGGCGTGTGTCCTACTTCATACTGCCTGGATTCCTCTACCCACGATCCTCTCTGTCTGCCACAGAAGCCCATGGATCTTTGCCCCACCTATCTTTTTTCTCTGCTAAGTCACAGGCCTTGGCATTTTATTAAAGCCAATCAGAGACAATGACTAGAAAGCAAAGTAGCACAGCATTACTTGGTGTATAGCAAGCAGGCCTATGGGAGGAGGTTAAATAACATTTAGAATAGAATGCATAACCTCACCCCATCAGGCTACATAGAATGAAACACTTCTAATTTATTTGTCCATATTCTAGGAACAGAAACTAGAAGCAAGTTCTGATATTTTCACTATCTATATCAAAACAATTTCCTATCTGACAAGGTGAGCAATGTTTCAAATATGAAGATTCAGAAGCTGTCATACAAAATAATAATCTATATTCCTTAATTAATGAACTTTATAGTTAATCCCCATTGCATCACTTTGCTCCATATCTTCATAGAAAGAATCCGAGAGAGTTTATTGGTTTCATGAGGAAAAACCAACTTTCAGTTTGTTTAGTTGCAACTGGGCATCAGAAAGGCTATTGTCAATTTATCAGATCAATTACCGGTCAGACAAAAATTGAAAGGCCTGGTAAAAAATAAGTAAAGTATCTTTAAGAAGACTTCTTTTCCTTATTGAGTGCTTGCCTACATCATTTATTTTAAAGTGTCTTGAAGACACTATGGTTGCAGAAGTTCTTTAAATGGGAAGAAGAATAAAGATAGAGCAAGGCAGTAATCTAATAAAGTTGTTAATATCATAGTTCTATTGCTGAAACCTGAGCACATTAGTTATACTTTATGTACTCAGACATGTTTAGTCTTAATAAGTAACACAGAAAATTATCAAAAATGAAGATATCTACAGAGATTTCCTGCATAAACAGAGAACAAATGATTCAGTTGCTCTGAAGGATTTGTCATGCATATCATCTACATGTATTCAAAATTACTTACTTAGGTTAGGTTGGTTAGATAGAACATGGCTGTGGACATTAGGCTCCTGATTACTCAGTTAAGACAGCTGTGTAGGTCAATGCCTGGCTGCATGCTGCTGCTCCAGTAAGTAGGAAGCTGACACAGAACAGGTTAAAAGTTGCCCCTTTGGCTGACACCTAAGAAAATTTTGGCCAAAACAACTTTTTTAGTGCCTAAATAATTCTTTAAGAGTCCTATTAAGTATTTTGTCCTTTAAGATATATTACAAAATAACGTTTATATGTCAGAGTTATAGCTTAAATTCCTTCCTGTCCTATCAGATTTTAAAATCCCTCAACCATGAAAGCATGCTATATGCCATTTATCTGTTTAATAAGATTTTATTTTTCTGACTTACTGAATATCTGCCTCTCATGTATTTAAAGTTTCTTCCTCCTATTGATCCAGATACTGAGGCTAAAGATACATTTTAAAAATCATAAGGAAAAATGAGGCTATTAACTTTTCATAGCACTTTAATGTTCAGATACAGAAAATCAAGTTCATGTTGTATAAAAAAGAAATAATACACTTTCAAATGAAATGATTGGTTTGATTTTACAAATCAATTTTCTTTTTATTTGCAGCTGGAAAGAATTATATATTTGGACAGAAGTCCCATTGTCATTTTGGAACTGATCAGTGTATGATTTGTATAGTACATGCATGTGTGAGTGATTTTCTTTTCATGTGAACCATCATGTGTGTGGGTGTGTATGCCCATGCACATGTGTGTATGTGTCTCTGTTTTTAGTCTTATATTTTCACTAAAGATTTTCCACAGTCTTTGTTTTCAGTGTTGACAGGAGTTGACATGTTACATCTGTCATTCTTTCTGTTCTTAATAGATCCTCCAGGTACTTGAAAAATGTCCACCTGTCTTTTTGGCACAGATAAAAATTTGTGGTTTCTTTGTTTTCCTTTATTGTTATGTAACTAGTTGATGGTTAAGAGAATAAATCAAATTAAAGGAAATGATGTAAAGATCTTGAAGTAAACTAAACAACCTTTAGAAATACATGGAAAGCTCTTGAAAGCTTATTTGCAGCTGATTTCCATTCTTCAAGTAATGAATATTTCTACATTTTCTGTCTAGTGATGCTACCCATTGTTTCAGTTGTGCTGGAATTGTTATTTACTTGGTTCTGTCTGTGACATTTCCACTTTGTGACACACAGTTCTCTTTCTTCTTTGTAAATATTTTATAACATATAACCTAATAATTACTACCTCTTTAAGCACTTATATTAATGTCAATTGTTTGGCCATGTTGCTAGTTACAACTATGTTTTTCTACAGTAAAATAACAAATATATCTCAAGAAGGCAGATTTTATCAAGCCTTGTTGTGTTAAATCTACTAGGCATAAAAAATGAAGTGTTTGAAGACATATGTTGAAAGTGGGCATCCTTGTCTTGTCCCTGAGTTTAAGGGAAATGCTTCAAGTTTCTCTCCATTAACTTTGATGTTTGCTACTGCCTTGCTGTATATCACCTTTATTATTTCTAGGTATGGTCCTTGTATGCCCGTTCTCTCCAGAAATGTCCCCTTTAGCATGAAGGGGTGTTGGATTTTGTCAAATGCTTTTTCCGCATCTGGCGAGATTATCATGTGTTTTTTTTTTCTTTCATCTTGTTCATATGGCGAATTACATTGATAGACTTTCATATGTTGAACCATCTCTGCATTCCTGGGATGAAGCCTACATGATCATGGTGTATGATACTTTTGATGCGTTCTTGAATTTGGTTTGGTAGTATTTTATTAACTATTTTTGCATCTATGTTCATGAGAGAGATTGGACTGAAGTTCTCTTTCTTTGTTGGGTCTTCTTTATACAACAAACAAATGGGCTGAGTAATAAGGGAAACAATCCCCTGCACAATAGCCACAAACAATATAAAATACCTGGGTGTAACTCTAACCAAGCAAGTAAAGAACCTGTACAACAAGAACTTCAAGCCCTTGAAGAAAGAAATTGAAGAGGCCTTTAGAAGATGGAAAGATCTCCCATGCTCATGGATAGGTAGGATCAACATAATAAAAATGGCCATCCTTCCAAAAGCAATATATAGATTCAGTACAATTCCTATCAAAACACTGACACAATTCTTTATAGACCTGTAAAAAGCTATTCTCAATTTCATATGAAACAACAACAACAACAACAACAACAAAAAAAAACAGAATAGCTAAATCAATCCTGTACAATAAAAAAACTTCTGGAGGTATCATCATCCCATATTTCAAGCTGTACTACAGAGGAATAGTAGTAAAAACAGCATGGTACTGGTATAGAAACAGACCAGTAGATCAATGGAATCTAATTGAAGACCCAGAAATGAACCCACACACCTATGGCCACTAATTTTTGACAAAGATGCCAAAACCGCACAATGGAAGAAGGACAGCATCTTCAACAAATGGTGCTGGTCCAATTGGATGTCCACTTGTAAGAGAATAAAATTAGACCCATACTTATCACTTTGTACAAAACTTAAGTCCAAGTGGATCAAAATTTACCTTAACATAAGGCCGGTCACACTAAATCTGCTAGAAGAGAAAGTGGGAAAAACCCTCGAAATCATTGGCACAGGTGACAACTTCCTGAACAGAACACCAACAGCTCAGGACCTAAGACCAGCAATCAATATATGGGACCTCATGAAACTGAAAAGCTTCTGTAAGGCAAAAGACACTGTCATTCGAACAAAATGGCAGCCTACAGATTGGGAAAAAATCTTCACCAACCCCACATCTGACAAAGGGCTGGCTAATATCCAAAATTTACAAAGAACTCAAGAATTTCAGTGCCAAGAAACCAAATAATCCAAATAAAAAATGGGGGAAAGAGCTAAAAAGACAATTCACAAAGGAGGAATTCCTAAAGGCCAAGAGACACTTGAAGAAATCCTTAGCATCCTTAATCATCAGAGAAATGTCACTCAAGAGGACTCTGAAATTCCATCTTCAACACCTGTCAGATTGGCTAAGAAAAAAAGCTAAAATAAATAAATAAACATTAAAAAAAAAGCTCAAATGACAGCACATGCTGGTGAGGGTGTGGAGAAAGGGGAACCCTCATCCATTGCTGGTGGGAATGCAGGCTTGTGCGACCACTATGGAGGTCAGTCTGGCGATTATCTTAGAAAACTTGGAATAACTTTGCCTCAGGACCCAGCCATACCACTTCTGGGTATACACCCAAAGGACTCCTCACCGAATCACAAGCAAGTTTCCTCATCTATGTTTATAGCAGCCTTATTTGTAATAGCTAGAAACTGGAAACAACCCAGATGTCCCTCCACCGAAGAATGGATTAAAAAACTGTGGTACATCTGCACAATGGAATATTACTCAGCTATCAGAAACAATGAAATTAGCAGCCAAATGGATGGAACTAGAGAATCTCATTATGAGTGAGCTAACCCAGACTCACAAGGATGCACATGGCATCTATTCACTTATAGTTGGATTTTAGCTATATAGTACAGGATATCTATACTACAACCAATGTACCAAAGGGAACACAGACATAGACTTTTTTTGTTTGTGTGTTTTTTTAGTTTTCTTTCCCTGGCAATGAGACACTTTTCACTGGTGGTACTGCCTTGTAGGCCCCAGTGTATTAGGAGGCTTTTGACCCTCATATGACTGCTGAACTGGGGCGGGGGACTGTTATGTAGGGACACTCCACTCCAGAGGAGTGGGATGGAAGGGTTAGGGGGTAAAGGGTGGGAGGGAGGGGCTGGTAGGGGGGAATGAGTACAATATCATGGAGATGTAACATGAAACAACAAATAAATAAATTTTTAAAACTAAAAATAAAAATAAAAATAAATGAAGTGTTTGGCAAAAATTATTTATTCAGTGAATAATGATAGGTCTTTTTTATAAGATCATGAAATCTCTTGATATATGCATGGACTCCAACTTTGGCTTGGGTTGACTGAAAATATATGTTCTTCATAAAACTCTCATAGACTACTTTTTCTCATGAAAAAACATCCTTCTGTAAAGGGAGTTAGCTTAATATAAATTAGATTTAGCGAATATCTAGAGGCTTCTGAATAGTCTCTTAATAGGGAGCATGAAGACCAGCCTGGCTTTGGCTGTCAGCACTTGGCATAGCAGCATGTGGACCAAAAACAAGGTTTATGGCCTGGCATTATTTTCAGTGGCTAATAGCCTTACGAAATGGGTGGAGCCCAGATAAGGCTGTAGCCAGGTGAAACAAGGAGAGACCTTATTTAAGGAGAAAGTGGGTGGAGCCTGAGAGCTCCCGTGCTAGAAGAGTTTCCACACTAGAGATGACAGGATACAAGGCAGCTTGTATTATCTGATGGAGAAAATGCTGGGCATTGAAAAGTTGATCTCAAACAGAGATGCAAAAATATGGCCAGCTCTCTCCAAGGCAGAAAGAAGCTGGTGAGCAAAGAAGACCTTAGCAAAGCAGCAAAAGGCCAAGGACTAAACCCTGTGGCCTAGCTTTTGCCTAGAGGGGTTCCACCAGTTCAAACAGCAGTCTGAATGGAACTGTGGCCAGCCCCAGAGACTGAGGCAGAGCTGCTGATTGGCTAATACAAACTGAGCAAGTTGGCTTACAGACAAGACAGCTGAGGCCTTCCAGAGAGAAGAAAGCCTCAAGACTCATTTAAAGCATAGCCGCCATAGCCAATTTACCCTAAAGGATCTACATCTAAGATGTTCCTTAAAAAAGACTATTGACTAAATGCCTTAAAGTATATACTCCTGAGGTGTTCCTGACAACAGAGGACCTGCCCCAGAGACTGTATCCTTCTAAAGTGTTAGGATTAGTTGTTAGGTATTAGTTGTTATAGTTATTAATCGGTTTAATTGTTGGACAATAGGGATTATGGTCATTCTTAGGGCTAGTAGTTAGGCAATAAGTGCTTATATTTCTTACGAATGTCTATAGTTATTAATAAATATATTGGATAATTAAAAGTTTAGTCTTCATCCTTCTTTGAGAAGCATTGTAGTTCAGATCTACACCCGGTCACAAACGGGCTCATCTAGAAAAAAATGAGATACTCCCACAAACTGCCAAGAATATTATTAATATCAGGAAATAACATGAAAAAGTGTGAGAAAATTAGTGGGTCAGGAAGTTTTAATGCAAGAAGATGTCTTCTAGATGTGATAAGCAAGATACACCTTGAAACTACAATATTGCTGCCTAAATATAGCCTGAACAATCATACCAGTTGACACGCCATTGTGGATGGCAAAACTATCACAGCTCCTCACCTTTGATAAAGAGGTAAAGACAATTAATAACTACCGAGAGAAGGAAAAGTCTTCCCCCAGAATGTGTCTTGTAAGTGGTTATCTAATATATCAGCCTTAAAAATGTACCCATAAGCAACATTGAATAGATGGAATCAGCAGGTTTTTTCATACATTACATGTATGTAATAATATAGTTAAAGAACAAGAGATGATGAATATGAGAGAGAGCTACCTGTGGGAATAGAAAAAGAAGAGGCTGGAGGGAGGAGAGAAATGGAGAAATGAACATATTATTATAACTAGAAGCAGGAAAAGTGGGAGACTTATTAAAGTCATAGAGAACAAGCAAGTATATAAGAAAGAAAAGAAATTAGGGTTGGGCATATAGCTCCATTGATAGAGTGCTTGCTTAGCACATGAGAAGCCCTGAGTTTGAACCATCATAAACTAGGTGTAGTTGTACATCCCTTCAATCTCAATACTTTGGAGCAGACCGAGGACCTTCAAGGCCATATCATAAACAGAGTGAGTTCTTGATGGGGTGATCTGTTATGTATTCTACATGTCAATCTGATCTAGAGGCCTGCTTTACATGCCAAGCCATAAGTGCACCAAGTGAGGCTAATAAATGCTGCAGCCTGGATTGGATAGAAGAGAGGTAGGTGGGGCTAAGGTGGTAGGCTTGGGGAGCAGAGAGGATGATGGGAAGAAGAGAAAGGAGAACACACAACATGGGTTAGATGGAAGAATCATATCTCCACATGGCCTGGAACATCAGCAAAGAGTGGAGAATAACAGCCCAAAGGTATGTATGTCTCTATATTGGGGTTGTATTGGGGGAATAGCATTTAAAAACTAGCTTAGATGGGCCAAGATTGCTCAATCCAGGCTAAGGCTTGTTAAAATCCATCAGATGTCTATGTGATTATTTATAATGGCAGGTTAAGGATTAACACTGCCGACCAATTATCTTTAATATAAATATTGGTAATAATTTAATTTATTATTTCTACAAGTTGTAGGTCAATCTGTACTGTATAAGACCTTGTCTCTGAACAGACAGTGTAAAAGAGTAGTTGGAAAATTTAGTATCTAAAAGTCATAGAATGGCTAGTGAAATGATGGAGACAAAATACTTATACACATTAATTTGAATAGTACTTGAATGGTTAAAAAAAAGTTAAGTTTAACTGAAGTCTTTCAATGAACTTAAAGTATTTGAAAGAAACTCCAATTTTATTTATTTATATATTTAATTAGTTATGTAATTAATTAGTTAGGTTGGTAGGTAGATAGGTAGGAAGTTAGTTTTTGAGGCAATTGTCAATGAAAGGAATGGGAAGATTAAAGACATGGCAGCTGAAAACAGGTGGAGTATATTTCCTGTCACATGGTAGGTATATTCTTTTTCTTTCATTATTTTAATTCAAAGAAATTTTATGCACTATATTATAGTTTCTCCTTTTCTAACTCTTGCCAGATCTTCTCCACTTCCCCACCAACCCACCCAACTTCATGATCTTATCTTCTCATCGTTTTTAGAAAGCATTCAGAAAAACAAACAAATAATTAAAAAAAGAAAGAAAACGTGCAAGAAATGTACAAGTATATACACACATTCACAAGCAAAACACATAAAAATACAAATTGGAAAGCAAAACGTTATAACTGGTCTTTTGCCAGTTGCAACACTTGAAGCACTCACCAGGACACTGGTATTGCTATGACATACATAGTGGGCAAGATAGTTTTCTGACAAATTTTAGTTAGAGGTTTTCCATGCACAGAAATTACTGTAAGACCACAGACTATCTGAAGAACATTTCTGGAATTTCCTATCATTCTCCTCTTTGTGTATTCATAATAGAAGAGCTGGGGACCAGATGGTCTGAGCTATAATCTCATTGCTGTTGAATTTGACACCTAACACAATAGTCTTCAATAAACATAGTTAAAAAGTAGAAGTGAGATCCATAAGAAATGGTAGTAAGTAAATGAGAAGAAA
Organism: Lophiomys imhausi; assembly: GCA_907164525.1. Classification (NCBI taxonomy): domain Eukaryota; kingdom Metazoa; phylum Chordata; class Mammalia; order Rodentia; family Muridae; genus Lophiomys; species Lophiomys imhausi. The sequence goes on along the minus strand of CAJQZJ010000727.1, from coordinate 4,660,078 downwards.
AGAAAATTGATCTAAATTTATCTTTGCCCACTCTTTGTCTGTTATAAGAATAATTTTGAAAAATCTACACTTATCAGACTGATACCACTCTTCAGTAACATTTAAAGTCTTATTGGTTCTAGCTAGTGGATATTGCTATTTTTCTTTATGAACATTTAAACATCTTGGAACAGTTTTATACGTCTCTGTTTTAGTTAGTTTATCCTCAACACACATATTTAAAGTGTATGTGCTTCCCTTATAACCCTGATTTAATATATTTCACTCCACAAACTTATCTAAAAAAAATCTAAGATTTAGAAGATATGTGATGAAAGTCTGTCTATGACAAAAGAAAAGGATAAACCTTTTCAGAGTCAGAAAGTAAGTGCTAATTTTTGTAGAAAGCAGAATTATAAGGTGACTTCCATGACTTTTAAGCTTGCTATAAATAAGCAATGCTTAGCCCCCCCCCCCCGCTCGGTTTGCCCTTGAGTAAAATAGCAGTCCTTGCCCCTGAAATATTACTCAGAAAGACAAAAGGACTTTCAACTGCCCACATTAAGATAACCAGAGAAGACTTTTTCTGTATATGCCTAATTTAATCAGATACAAATATTTTGAAAGAAGATTGATAGGTCAAAATCAGAGAAGTTGAAGACAATTGAGAGAAATGAAAAAAAAACATATCAATGGGTAGGATGTTGTTACAAGGAGAGCCACTGAGACAGTCAGGTAGGGCTGAACATAGAACATACGCTAGAGAGAAATTGGTTGCTAATCACATGGAACTGACATTATGGTGGGAAGCATCATAGCAAACAGGAATAATACAGAAAGAAAACAAACACATATAAATTACCTGTGATATTTTCAATAGAAAAATAATGTTCTTTTTTCTATTGAAAAAAATATTTTCAATAGAAAAAAAACATCTATTTTTTAAAAACAAAGGTAAGGTTTATCATGAGGGGAACAACCAGGCATCACTTGTTCAGAATGCTCCATGAGAAGAGGATGTTACTTGAAAATGTAGTGATGGAAGTATTAGGTAGAGCTCACCACACAGATGTTGAGAAATAAGAGAAAGTGCTTGACTGAATCAAGTTCTGAGAGAACTTGTGAAGCCAAGGGATAGGTGTTTGTCAAAAGAATGATCAGAACACATTGAACATTTATTTGATTTCATTGACATAGTATCCAAGAATGAAACTTGTTCACCACAAAATATAGGACACAGAAACAATTTCCAGAGACATATGAGAGTTTTAGCTACATTTGGAGACAGAATTGAAGAGTCTTATTACTAGATTTGAAATCATTAATGGAAAAGAAGAAGAGCTTTATGTATTCACATTATTTGAAATATGTATTGAAATAGAGTACAATTATGTACAAAATAAATATGCATGTACTTCCATATGCATATGATATATGTGATAGCACTAACCCATAAAAATACACCAAACACAAATGAACAAAGAAAAAGTAGAAAACAAAACAAAATATTACTATTATTATTATTATTATTATTATACAAATCAGGGTGTTTTCTGTGTAGCACTGGCTGTGCTGGAACTCACTTTGTAGACCAGGCTAGCCTTGAACTCAGAGGCCCACCTGCCTCTGCCTGCCTCCTTAGAACTGGGATTAAGGGTTTGGGTGATCACCACCAGGCAAATGTTTTTTGTTTTTGTTTTTTTTTTTTTGTTTTTGTTTTTTTTAGTATTCTGGCATAAAAGCTTAAAAGGGAAGAATGGAACAAAAAAAGATTAAAATGAAGTAGGGATGGCAAGGTAGAGGAGAATATATAAAGTATATGTTACTAAACTTCATTCAAGAAAGAAAAATGGAAATCTACTATGAAAAAGACTTCCATATATTTTTATACATATATCTTAACATCTATATATCAATATATACATATTCTTAAACATATACATATATGTAAAGTGTTAAAATTGACTTAACCTAAAATATGCTAACAATGTCACTACTAGTCTTTGAAGACTAAAAAAAAACTGCAAGGTCAGAAATAGGTCACTACTCTAAGAGCTGGTGACAAGTGAGGTCCCATGGATCCTTCAAACTTTACAGGCTATTTTCATTGCTCTTGAGTACTCTCAGGAACTTGATGATAGCTATTGTTGAAGAATCCAGGCACTTGAATCATAAGACATGAGAAATTATGTTGGTTCCGACCTAGAAGCTTCATTACCACTGGCTAGCTTTCACACTAGTAGAAGTTGATATGCTGGAGGAGAAAAGTCATCATAAACATCCATCTGTGAAACCAGAAAGCTTAGTAGTAACTGAGCTGGCAATTTTCTATTGGTGTAACAGTGGCATGAACTTCATGGTAGTAACCAACAACTTTCTAATTGGATTTAAATTCAGCTCTACAATATGAATCTAATAACTGGCAACATTATTAAGCCCAAAACCTATGAGTAAATAGGTTGTAGACCATAGATAAAAACATACTTCTATTATTCTGCTAAATGCCCATCTTTTTAAACTAATTCCTAGTCAGGTATGATTGTAGTCAGAGATCTTTCAACCATACTCAGGGAACAAATGGTAGATACTGACTAACACAGACATCCACAGTTTACCAAGATACAGAGAATAAGAAACTACAGAATGATCAAAATTAAAGAGGAAAATGTATGCATAGCTCACTTTCCAAAGCTTAAGGATTGCCATGAAATTATAGCAAAAAAAAAAATGTAAGAGTCAGGGCTGTTGAACAGCTACATAGAAACACTGTCCTCTTGATACAAGAAGGCAGATGGACACATGAACACAGAATAGTTACAACATCATGCACAAAAAAAACTGTTTAAGCCCTAGCTAGATCAAATCCTAAAATGGAAACTTAATTTGGGCCTGTGATTCCTAGTCTGTTGAGAATTTTCAACCATTGTGTAAGGGAAAGAGAGAGAGAAAGACACACACACACACATCCAAACACAGAGAGAGAGAGACAGAGACAGAGAGACAGAAATAGAGAGACAGACACAGAGAGACAGAGACAGAGAGAGATTTGTCTAGGTGTATTGCCCTTATAAATAATCAACACAGTCAATAGGAAATTTAAGCATTATGGAAATACATCAAAATAAGTGAAAAAGAGACTCCATAATCAGTTTAAGATGGTAAGGAAGAATATCTTAATAGAGAATGCACTGACCCTGAAGAGATAAAAGCTGTGGACCTTCCAAGCTCACTAAGATAGTTTAGTGACAATCCACTGAGCTTGGCCACTTTCTGGTGAAAGACCACATATTCAAGAATACTTTTGTAGCACAAATAGGTCTTGAAGGATTTTTTAAAAAGACACAAAGTTGGATTGTTATGGAGTGGGGAAAATCTGGGAAGATTTGGGAAAGTAAGTAAATATGATAAAACTATGTTCTATAGAACTTTCAAAGAACTAATAAAATTTTAATAACTTTTATACAAAAATTAAAAGTTCTCAATTGCATGTCCGTTTAACCCAATTTCAAACTATTTTCTGAAGTGTTAAAAATATTGTATTGTTTCCACATGGTCTAATTAGTATTGCATATTTTTGTGACTGTGGAGTCTAAGCAGTTCTAATCTCATAGCATTAAATTTGCAATCAAGATGGCAGACAAAACTGGATTTCATGTGGAGACTTCAATGGAATAGTCTGTGTGTAAACTTATCTAAGCTATTGATTGATTCTATTTTCTTCCAGATATTGTTATAGCAACTTTCTCCTTCAAAGATAACAAGGAAAACAAAACTAGAGCAGATACTACAATTAATCTTATAAATTATTATGTATTATAATTGCAGAAGTAGGGGGACATAAGTTACAAATCTCCATCTACAGTAGTTAGAGTTGTTCAGTGGTGAAAATATCAGGAGATCATCTTCACTGGCACTTTTTAAAATCTGTCTGCTATACCAGTAAATAAAGTGGTTAATTTATCTGTTTGTACTAGTGAAAAGATGGAAATATAGCTTCACATAAATACCTAGTCATAGATAACGCTGTCCTTTTCAAAGATGACTACAAGTCAGTTTTAAAAATGGTTTAAAGATCTGGGTCCGCCATACTGTTCCCTGGCATTAGTTTATGGAGAGCTATTTTGAATATACATATTTTGGTATAACTCTAAATACTCTAAGACGCTGCTTCTGAGGGAACCTTATACTTTAAACAGATACTTGAAATTCATTTAACAGGAAGGAGTGTCAATAGTGAAATGCTTTAATAGATTTGGACTAAGGTGCTTCAAGTCTTGGTGTCCTGCAAAAGCAAAAGTGTCTTTATGAAAAGAGATTCTGTGAGGGTACATGTTCACTAACCTGTAATCAACACAGTCAATAGGAAACTCAAGCCTTGTGGAAATACATCAAAATAAGTGAAAAAGAGACACCATAATCAGTTTAAGATGGTAAGAAAGAACATCTTAGTAGAGAATGCACAGTGACCCTGGAGAGATAAAGGCTGTGGACCTTCCAAGCTCGCTAAGATAGTTTAGTGACAATCTACTGAGCTTGGCAGTGAAAGTTCATGAATAAGCTTACGGGAGTATTATGATTCTCCTTGTGAAGACCCTGGGAACTCCTCAATGTAAAAGTGTAATTTATACAGGTGCTCCCTCACAGTAAAGTCCCACTGGTAAACACAAAGAAGATTTGCCAAATGTATCAAATGAATCAAGGAAATGGTACTAAAAAGCTATTTAAGTTACAAGGATTTTATTTCTGAGAAGATAATGGGTGCTACTTACAAAGCTCACCTGAATGATGATGGCACAGCCCTGAAATATGAAGCATAGTCTACAGCAGGACTGTGCACAGAATTGTTTTCTAAGAGCAGCTGAAGCCTGGCCCTTAATTTAACACACCCCAAGACAGCATTTAATGTATAACATCAAAGACAAATTACATTAGAAATATTGAAGAAAATACTACCAATTTTCTGTTTTTAAAAATTCTTTATTAGTTCAAGTTACATCTTCATCACAGCCCACTCCCTCCACCCCTGCTGGTTCCACCCTCCTACCCTCTACCCCATCTCCAACCTTTCCTACTCCTGTGGTATAAGGTGTCCCTACATATAAGCCCCCCTCAGTTCATCAGTCACATGAGGACTAAAACCTTTCTCTTGTACTGGGGGACTATATGGCAGTTCCACTAGGGTGAAGTTTCCCACTTACAAGTAAGAAAGTCTCTCTTCCTGTTCCTTTTTGTTTGTTTGTAGGGTAGTTATCCTGTACTATATGACTCAAATCCAGGTATAAATTAATACCTGCCATGTTTATCTTTCTGGGTTTGAGTTAGTTCACTCAGGATGAGCTTTTCTAGTTCCATACATTTGGTTGAATATTGCATGATTTCCTTGTTTCTGATAGCTCAGTAGTATTCCATTGTGTAAATGTACCAGAATGGATTTAACATTCTTCAGTTAAAGGACATCTGGGTTGTTTCCAGTTTTTAGCTATTACAAATAAAGCTGCTATGAACATACTAGTGATTTCCTTATGGTTTGGTGAGGAATCTTATGGATATATGCCCAGGAGTGATGTGGCTGGGTTTTTAGGTAGAGCTATTCCAAGTTATCTAAGATATCGCCAAACTGTTTTCCATAGTGGTTGTACAAGTTTGTACTCCCATCAGCAATAGAAGAGTGTTTATTTTTTCCACAACCTCAACAACATGTGCTGTCATTTGAATTCTTGATCTTAGTCATTCTATCATGGGTGAGATGGAATCTCAGAATCGTCTTGAGTTGCATTTCTCTGATGATTTAGAATGTTGAACATTTCTTCAAGTGTCTCTCATCCATTAGATATTCCTCTTTAATGAATACTCAGTTTAGCTCTGGACCCCATTGTTTATTGGGTTATTTGGTTTCTTGGTGTTTAATTTCTTAAGTTCTTTATATATTTTGGATACTAGGCCTTTGTCGGATGTGGGGTTGGTGAAATACTTTTCCAAATCTATAGGTCGCTGTTTTGTTCTAATGACAGTGTCCTTTGTCAATTTTTTCAGTTTTTCAGTTTCATAGGTCCCATTTATTGATTGTTGGTCTTAGAGCCTGAGATATTAGTGTTCTGTCCAATAAGTTGTCACCTGTGCCAATGAGTTCGAGGCATTTCCCCACTTTCTCTTCTATTAGATTTAGCGTGTCAGGGGCTTTATGTTAAGGTCTTTGATCTAGTTGGACTTAAGTTTTGTGTAAGGTCATAAATATGGGCCTGTTTGCATTCTTTTACATGTTGACATCCAGTTAGACCAGCATCATTTGTTGAAGATGTTTTCCTTTTTTCTTTCTACTGTTTTGGCTTCTTTGTCAAAAATTAAGTGACCATAGTTGTTTGGGTTTATTTCTGGGTCTTTGATTAGATTCCATTGATCAACTGGTCTGTTTCTATACCAGTACCATGCTGTTTTTATTGCTATTGCTCTGTAGCATAGATTAAATCAGGAATGATGATATCTACAATTTTTTTTTTTTTGTACAGGATTGATTTAGTGATTCTGGGGTTCTTGCTGTTCCATATGAAGTTGAGAATTGTTCTTTCAAGGTGGGTAAAGAATTGTGTTGGTATTTTGATAGGAATTCTATTGAATCTGCATATTGCTTTTGGTAAGCTGGTCATTTTTATTATGCTGATCATACTTATCTATGAGCATGGGAGATCTTTCCATCTTCTGATGTCTTCTTCAATTTCTTTCTTCAAGGATTTGAAGTTTTTGTATAGGACTTTCACTAGGTTAGTTAGAGTTACCCCAGGTATTTTATATTATTTGTGGCTATTGTGAAGTATATTTTTCCCTAATTTGTTTCTCAGTCCATTTATCTATTATGTAAAGAAAAGCTACTGAATTTTGAATTAATTTTGTATCCAGACACCTTGCTGAAGGTGTTTATTAGTTGTAGGAGTTCTCTGGTGGAATTTTTGGGGTCACTTATGTATATTATCATATCATCTGCGAATAGGGATACTTTGACTTCTTCCTTTCCAATTTGTATCCCCTTGATCTCCTTTAGTTGTAGCACTATGTTGAAGAGATATGGGGAGAGTGGACATCCTTGCCTTGTCCCTGATTTTAGGGGAAATGCTTTAAGTTTTATACCATTTAGTTTGATGTTGACTACAGGCTTAGTGTATATTGCCTTTATTGTTTCTAGGTATGGTTCTTGTATGCTAGCAATGTCCTAGAATTTTAAGCATGAAGGGGTACTGGATTTTGACAAGTGCTTTTTAGCATCTAGTGAGATAATCATATTTTTTTACCTTTCAGCTTGTTTATATGGTGGATTACATCGATGGTTTTTCTTATGTTGTACCATCCCTGCATTCCTGGGATGAACCCTACTTGATCATGCTGTATAATAGTCTTGATGTGTTCTTTTTGGATTCAGTTTGCAAGTATTTTATTGGGTATTTTTATGTCTGTGTTCGTGAGGGAAATTGGTCTAAAATTTTCTTTCTTTGTTGGGTCTTTTTTGAATTAGGGTGACTGTGGCCTCATAGAATTAGTTTGTCACTATTCCCTCTGTTTCTATTTTGTGGAAGAGTTTGAAGAGTATTGGCATTAGCTCTTCTTTGAAGGTCTGGTAGAATTCTGTGCTGAAATCATCTGGCCTTGGCTTTTCTCTTTCTTTCTTTTTTCTTTTTTGGATAATGACTACTTCTATTTCCTTAAGTATTATAGGACTGTTTAATTGGGTAAACTGATCTCTATTTAAATTTGGTACATGGAATTTATCAAGAAGATTTCCCATTTCATGTAGGTTTTAATGTTTTGTGGAACACGAGTTTTGGTTTTTGTTTGTTTTTTATTTTCTTGTATTGGTTGAGAATTACTATGTGTCCAACTATATGATCAATTTTGAAGAAGGTTCTGTGAGGTACTGAGAAGAAAGTGTATTCTTTTCTGTTTGGGTGCAACATTTTATAAATATCTGTTAGGTCCATTTAGCTCATGACCTGTATTAGTTTCATTGTTTCTCTTTTTGATTTTTTCTATATAACCTGTCCACTGGTGTGAGTGGGATGTTGATGTTTCCCACTTATTAGTGTGTTGGAATTAATGTGTAATTTTAGCTTTAGTAGTGTCTCTTTTACAAATGTGGGTGCCTTTTAATTTGGGACATAGATATTCACTATTGAGATGTCATCTTGATGGTTTTCCTTTGAAAAGTATGTAATGTCCTTCCCTAACTTTTTTTTGGATTAATTTTGGTTGAAAGTCTATGTTATTGGCTATTCTGATGTCTATTCCAACTTGCTTCCTTGGACCATTCACTTGGAAAAACTTTTCCCAGTCTTGAGGTAAAGGCTTTCTTTGCTGATAAGGTATGTTTCTTCTATCTAGCAAAATGATGGGTCTTGGTTATGGATTTATTCCTGCATCTTTTCATTGGTGAGTTGAGTCCATTTATGTTGTGAGATATTAATGGTTATGGATTGTTATATCCTATTATTTTGATGTAGGTGGTGGTAGTGCATTTGTATGCTTCCTTTGGTTTAGCTGATGTGGAGTTATTTGTTTCCTGTTTTCTTGGCCATAGTCACCTTCTCTCAGTTGGAATTTTCCTTCTAGGATCTTCTGTAGTGCTAGGTTTATGGATAGATATTGCTTAAATTTGGTTTTATCATGTAATATCATGTTTTCTCCCTCTATGGGGATTGAAAGTTTTTCTATGTACAGTAGTATGGACTGGCTCCTGTGATCTTTTAGGGCTTATAGTACATCTGACCAGTCCCTTCTGGCTTTTAACATTTCTGAGGAAAAGTCAGGTGTAATGCTGATGGGTCTGCCATTATATGTTACTTGGCATTTTTCTCTTACAGCTTTTATTCTTTCTCTGTTCTGTATATTTGGAATTTCAATTATTATATGGCTGGGGGAATTTATTTTCTTGTCCATTCTATTTGGTGTTCTGTACAGCTCTTGGACTTTTACCAGTATTTTTTCTTTTGGTTTTGGGCAATTTTCTACTATGATTTTGTTGAAAATGGTTCCTGTTCCTTGGAGTCTGGAGTCTTCTCTTTCATCTATGCCTATAATTCTTAGGTTCCATCTTTTCATTGAGTCCTTGATTTCTTGGATGCTGTGAGGACTTTTTTGGATTTTTTATTTTCTTTGGTTGTTGTACTGATTTCTTTTGGCAAGTCTTCCACACCTGAGATTTTGTCTTCTATCTCTTGTATCCTATTTGTGATACTCATGTCTGTAGTTTCTGTTCTGTTTCCTTGGTTTTGCACCTCCAGGATTATCTCTGCTTGTGTTTTCTTTATTGCTTCCATTTCCAGTTTTAAGTCTTGAACCGTTATACATTTCCAGCTCCAATTAGATTGTTTTTCTTTGCAATTCTTTAACGGCTCTGTCATTTTCCCTATCTTGTTTAACTGAGTTTGCTTGGAAGTCTTTAATGGAATTCTCCATTGCTTTCATCTGTTGAATTGTGATTTCTTTAAATTTTTTAAGGAATTTATATTCTTTTAGGGCTTCTATCATTTTCATACATAATAGATTTGTCATCATTTTCTTGTGTTTCAGCTGTAGTGGGTTAGTCAGGGCTTGCAGTTTTAGCATTGCTGAATTATGTTGGAGTCATATTTCTCTGACTTTTGTCAGTTCTGTTCCTTTGCTGGCCATTAGCCATCTTGTTGTCTTTAGCTGTTTGTTCCTGGTGCCTTCTGGGCATGGTGCCATGGAAGGAGCTTTCATGTGGAGGCCTTATAATTTTGGTGACCTGGAGCTCTCCACAGGCTGGGTGGGACTTTGTGCTGGGAGCTGTTTCTCAATAAGTCTTCCAGAGCTCACTCCTTCCTGCTGTGTCCCAAATGGGAACTCAGGTCAGGGATTGGGTGGAATGTGTTACTACTACCAGCAGGTTCCTGGGATCCAACTGGTTTTCTTAGTGATGTTGGTTGGGTTGGCAGGCCACAGACTATAGGCTAGAGATGCAATTCCCCTGCAACTTAGATGACAAGTCAGTTGTTATGATCCTCTCAAGCTGCTCTCTGGGGATCCCAGCTTCAAACTATGCCTCTAATTCAAAAGAACTGTGTGAATGGTTCTGAATTGTCCTGTATGGTCCTGAATGATCCTGAGGATGAAGGACGGGGGATCCCAGGTGGCACCAGTCTAGAAGATTTCGCTTGAAGGGACCAACCTCAGTTCAGTGCAGCTGGAAGAGTCCCAGGGTGGTGAATGGTCTGAATGGTCCTGAATAGTCCTGAGTGTTCCCAAGAATGAATATCAGGGGACCTGGGGTGGTACAGGTCCAGAAGGTGGTGCTTAGAGGAACTGGCCTCAGCTCAGCACAGGTGGGAGAGTTCCAGAGTGCTGAAACATCCTGAATGGTCCTGAGTGTTGGAATGTATAGCCTGAATTGTCCTGAGGATGATGGTCAGGGGATCTGAAGTGGCATAGATCCTGAAGATGGTGCTTGGAGGAACTGGCCTCAGCTCAATGCAGCTGGGAGAATCCCAGAGCACTGAGTAGAGAAGGGTAGCTGGGAGGAGTGGAGAAGGGGAACTAACCTTGGTGTTGGGGTTTAAGGTCTGGAGATCTTAGGTGGTGTGGGGTCAGGAAAATGTCGCTGGATGCTCCTGGTGAATGAGGCCTTTTAACTTCCAATGGGACAGGGAAGGTACAGTGGAGCTTGGGGCACAACTCTCAGCTCAGGTTGGCTGGGCGTGTCCCAGAGCACTGGGAAGTATCAGGGCTAGTGGGGGCAGGGAAGGTGAGAAATCCAATCTGAATAGTCCTGTGGATGAATGTGAGTGCATCCTGGATGGCACAGGTCCAGAGGATCCCTATTTTCTTAATAATACTTTTTTTGTGTAATGTTATCATGGTTTGTGACTACAACTTAGAATTATTAGCATAATTTTCAAACTATACGTATTTTATTTTAGCAAATTCTATTTTACTTCTATTGAACAAGAGTGAATACAAACAGAAACATAAAATCTGTCTTTTTGGTATCATCCTTACTCTTTGCTGCAGCAGATATGAATGACTATTTTTACTGACCTAAGTTATTTGTCAGGCTTTCTAAAAGTTAAAAATGTAGAAAGAGAGCAATATGCCAACACTGGCACCCTTGACTGGAAGAGTCCAATATTTCATGGTCAGTATAATAGAGATAGCACATCCAGTGTGGATACTGGTGCTTATTGGCAGGAAAACTAAATAAAATTGGGCAACTAAAGATGTTTTGAGGTCTTAGGGTCCTTCTAAGTAAAAATAGAGAACAAATAGTAATGATGAATTTCCTTGCAGACAGGTAGAAACTGTCATATGTGTTCGTGCATTAGTAAAGAAAGGTTTTTTCCAAAGAGGCGTATGCTATCCACTTTTCTGCGTATCACATCATCATATAACACAACACAACTCAATGGAAGAGAGGACTGTTGCACCCTGAAATAATTGCATAGTCTCATTTGAGATGGTTTTATTATAACAAGGGCAAAAAATGACCTATTTATATGTTGATTTTCCTTTTGATTGGGAAAATCAAATGAAAAGTGGAAGCACTTTTAAAAAGATGTCCATTATAGCATTTACTATATAGGGCAGGACAACATGGTGTACAAAGCCTAGAAGAACATTAGGCTCAGAATATAAAAATTTCTTTGTACATATGTCTATGCAATGTGACTAAAGTTAAGTACATCTAAGGGAACAGTATGGATTATGCACAAAAGCAGTATAGTTAGAGAAGAAAAATGGGAACCAGGTCCCACAATTCTCTGCAACTGCCTGATTCATACTTGAAAAGCAGAATTATACCCACCTTAGAGAGTTCCACATTACTGACTTCTAGTTAAATTATCTATTCAAATCTCATAAAAACTGAGTGAAAACAGAGCCAAAAATGTCATAAAATTGGAATTGGACTAACTTGTGAATATTAAGTCTCTGATGCCTTTTGTAGATAAGATTTAATAGGCAAGATATGTCATAAGTAAAGATTTTGGGAATCTTTGCAAGAAATGTATTACTAAAGCTTATAGTCCGAATTTGCCATGAACTCTAATAAAGTAAACAATTAAAAAATAGTAAGAAAAATGCCATTTCTAAAGGTCATTCATAGTTTATTTTCAAAATTATCATACTCAATAATGACTTACCAGTGAGAATATAAAGAATATAAAACATTCTCTACATGTTTCTCGTTCATTATTAATAATAACTATTAGTATTTTGCATTTCAAAAGATAATGCGAAACTTATAAATAGACACATAGACAAGGAAATTGCAGAGAAACAGCTCTGTGCCTGATGCTTAATAGTGACACGATTAGAATAATTACAGTTCTATATGTGTTTAATTCTACTTGACACTGCTACTAATGATCAAACAAGGACACTTCAATTAGCGTGCGGGGTTTTGTTTCTGAATTAGCAAGATATTTTCATAAAGTTGATTCCCCTTTGATTTATTTGTTTTATGTGTATGAATGTTTTATACAAATGTATATATGTGAACTAAATGAATGTCTGGTACCCACAGAGGCTGGAAGAGTATCCTAGAATGGGAGGTAGAAACAGATAAAGGTATCATGTTAGTTTTGGAAACCAAAACAAAGTCCTCTGTAAGGACAGAAGGGAAACTTAATGACTGAGATTTTTTTTCGAGCACCAAGTTGATTGACATTTAAGATATATACACTAAGTGAAAATGTACTGGTGATAAAAGTAGACAATACATAGAGATAGATTTATGTGCTACATGTTGCAAGACTCTTAGTCAAAGTTTTGCATTATGTTTTATCTATATTTCAATATTCAATATTCAATAAATATTTCTCTACCTTTATAACATCAGAACCTCAGTTTTCAGGGAAAAAAGCTAAATATAGTTTCACATATCTGTAATCTAAGTACTTGGGAACATTGAAGGTAGATGAAGGAAGAATAGGAATTAAAATCATTCTTGGACACACAGAGATATCAACGTCATAGTCGGATACTTTTGGATTTTCTTGACCACCATAAAAAAATAAAGAAAACATATTTTATGTTAAAATTAAAAAAAAATAAATAGTTTTACTAGTGGTTATTTTTATTTTTGAAAAATTATTTATTTATTGCTTCAGGTTACATCTCCATCACAGTATCCTTTTTCCACCCCTCCCATTCCCGCCCTCATACTCTCTACCCCCTAACCCTTCCATTCCACTCCTCTAGAGTGTACTGTCCTTACATAACAGTCCTCTTCCCCAGTTCAGCAGTCATATGAGGCCCAAGAGCCTACGCATACACTGGGGTATATAAAGCAGCACCACTAGGGCAAAGTGTCTCATTGACAGGAAAAAAAGTCTATGTTCATGTTCCCTTTGGTGCATTCATTTTAGTATAGTTATCCTGTACAATAGAGCTAAAATCTGACTGCAAGTGGATACATGCCATGTGTATCCTTCTGAGTCTGGGTTAGCTCACTCAGGATGAGCTTCTCTAGTTCCATCCATTTGGCTGCAAATTGTATGATTCCATTGCTTCTGATGGCTGAGTAATATTCCATTGTGTAGATGTACCACAATTTTTTAATCCATTCTTCAGTTGAGGAATATCTGGGTTGTTTCCAGTTTCTAGTTAATACACATAAAGCTGCTATGAACACAGATGAGGAAACTTCCTTGTGATTCAGTGAGGAATCATTTGGATGTATACCCAGAAGTACTGGGTCCCTAGGCAGAGCTATTCCAAGTTTTCTAGGATATAGCCAGAATGAGCTCCATAGTTGTTGCACAAGCCTGCACTCCCACCAGCAATGGAGAAGGGTTCCCCTTTCTCCACAACCTCGCCAGCATGTGCTGTCATATGAGCTTTTGAACTTAGCCATATTGACAGGGGTATATGGAATCTCAGAATAGTCCTGAGTTGAATTTCTCTGATGATTAAGGATGCTGAGCATTTCTTCAAGTGTCTCTAAGCCCTTAGGAATTCCTTCTTTGTGAATTGTCTGTTTATTTCTGTTCCCCCCATTTTTGATTGGATTATTTGGTTTCTTAGCATTTAATTTCTTGAGTTCTTTGTAAATTATGGATATTAGCCCTCTATCAGATGTGGGCTTGGTGAAGTTTTTCCCAATCTGTAGGCTGCCGTTTTTTTCGAGTGACAGTGTCTTTTGCTTTACAGAAGCTTTTCAGTTCATGAGGTCCCACTGATTGATTGTTGGTCTTAGATCCTGAGCTGTTGGTGTTCTGTTCAGGAAGTTGTCACTTGTGCCAATGAGTTTGAGGGATTTCTCCACTTTCTCTTCTAGTAGATTTAGTGTGTCCAGCCTTATGTTAAGGTCTTTGGTCCACTTGGACTTAAGTTTTGTACATGGTGATAAGTATGGGTCTAATTTCATTCTTTTACATGTGGACATCTAGTTGGACCAGCACCTTTTTCCATTGTGTGGTTTTGGCTTCTTTGTCAAAACTTAGGTGACCATAGGTGTGTGGGTTCATTTCTGGGTCTTCAATTCGATTCCATTGATCCACTGGTCTGTTTCTATACCAGTACTATGCTGTTTTTATTACTATTGCTCTGTGGTACAGCTTTAAATCTAGGATGGTGATACCTCCATATGTTTTTTTTGTTTGTTTGTTTGTTTGTTTGTTTTTTGTACAGGATTGATTTAGCTAGTCTGGGTTTTTTGTTTTTGTTTTGTTGTTGTTGTTGTTGTTGTTGTTCCATATGAAATTGAGAATAGTTTTTTCTAGGTCTGTAAAGAATTGTGTTGCTATTTTGGTAGGAACTGCATTGAATCTGTATATTGCTTTTGGTATGATGGCCATTTTTATTATGTTGATCCTACCTATCCATGGGCATGGGAGGTCTTTCCACCTTCTGATGGACTCTTCAATTTCTTTTTTTAAGGGCTTGAAGTCTTGTTGTACAGGTTGTTTAGATGCTTGGTTAGAATTACCCCCAGGTGTTTTATGTTGTTTGTGGCTATTGGGAAGGGAGTTTATTCCCTGATTTCTTTCTCAGCCCATTTATTTTTTGTATAAAGAAGGGCTTCTGAATTTTTTTGAATTAATTTTTTAACCAGCCCCCTTGCTGAAGGTGTTTATCAGCTGTAAGAGTTCTCTGGTGGAATTTTTGGGGTCACTTATGTATACTTTCATATCATCTGCAAATAGGGATAATTTGATTTTTTCATTTCAAATTTGTATCCCATTGATCTCCTTTAATAGTCTTATTGCTCTAACAAGAACTTCAAGTACTATTTTGAAGAGATATGGCAAAAATGGATATCTTTGTCTTCTCCCTGAGTTTAGAGGAAATGCTTCAAGTTTCTCTCCATTGAATTTGATGTTGGCTACTGGCTTACTGTATATTGCCTTTATTATTTCTAGGTATGGTCCTTGTATGCTTGTTCTCTCTAGAACTTTTAGCATGAAGGGGTGTTAGATTTTTTCGAATGCTTTTTCCGCATCTAGCGAGATCTTCATGTTGTTTTTTTCTTTCATCTTGTTTACATGGTGAATTACGTTGATGGATTTTCGTATGTGAACCATTCCTGCATTCCTGGGATGAAGCCTACTTGATCATGTTGTATGATACTTTTGATGTGTTCTTGGATTCTGTTTGCTAGTATTTCATTAAGTATTTTTGCATCTATGTTCCTGAGGGAGATTGGTCTGAAGTTCTCTTTCTTTGTTGGGTCTTTGTGTGGTTTAGGAATCATGGTGACTCTGTTCTCATAGAATGAATTTGGCAGTGTTCTTTCTGATTCTCTTTGTGAAAAACTTTTTAAGATTATTGGTGTTAGCTCTTCTTTGAAGGTCTGGCAGAATTCTGTGCTAAAACCATCTTGCTGTGGGCTTTTTTTGGTTGGGAGATTTTTAATGGCTGTTTCTATTTCCTTAGGGGTTATAGGGCTGTTTAATCTGTTAACCTGATCTTGATTTGGCTTCTATCAAGAAATTTGGAATCTATCAATAAAATTGTCCATTTCACTTAGGATTCCAAATTTGGTGGAGTATAGATTTTTAAAGTAGGACCTAAATATTCTCTGGATTTCCTCAATGTCTGTTGTTATTTCTCCCTTTCATTTCTGATTTTGTTGAATTGGGTTTTTTCCTTCTGCCTTTTAGTTAATTTGGCTAAGAGTTTGTCTATTTTGTTGATTTTCTCAAAGAACCAATTCTTGGTTTCATTGCTTCTTTGTATTGTTCTTTTTGTTTCTAATTTATTGATTTCAGCCCTAAGCTTGATGATTTCCTGCGTTCTGCTCCTCTTGGGAGTGTTTGTTTCTTTTTTTCAATTCACCCAGTTTAGCTGTTAATTTGCTAATGAGCTGTCACAATTTTCTTTTTGAAAACATTTAGTGATATGAACTTTCATAGTACCACAGTTGTCATTGTGTCCCATAGGTTTGTGCATGTTGTGCCTTCATTGTCTTTGGATTTTAAGAAGTCTTTTATTTCCTTCTTTATTTCTTCCTTTATCCTGTAAAGAGTTGTTCAATTTCCATGTGTGTGTAGGCTTTCTGTTGTTGTTGAAGTCCAGCTTTATTCCATGGTGATCTGAGAAGATACAAGGGGTTATTTCAATTTTCTTGTATCTGATTAGGCTGTCTTTGTGTGTGACTATATGGTCGATTTTGGAGAAGGTTCTGTGTGGTGCTGAGAAGGAGGTGTATTCTTTTCTGTTTGGGTGAAACGTTCTGTAGATATCTGTTAGGTCCATTTGGTTCATGAGCTCTGTTAGACTCATTATTTCTCTGTTTGGTTTCTGTCTTGATGATCTGTCCATTGTTGAGAGTGGGGTGTTGAAGTCTCCCACTCCTAATGTGTGGGGATCGATGTGTGATTTAAGTTTTAGAAGAGTTTCTGTTATAAATGTAGGTGCTTTTGTATTTGGGGCATAGATGTTCAATATGGAGATGTCCTCTTGATGAATATTTGCTTTAACGAGTATGTAATGCCCTTCTCTATCTTTTTGATTAACTTCAGTTGGAAGTCTATTTTGTTTCGTATTAAGATGGCTACTCCAGCTTGCTTCCTGGGTCCATTTGCTTGGAAAACCTTTTCCCAGCCCTTTACTCTGAGGTAGTGTCTATTTTTGTTAGTGAGATGTGTTTCTTATGTGCAACAAAATGATGGGTTTTGTTTATGGATCCAAAATGTAAGCCTGTGTCTTTGTATTGGGGATTTGAGTCTATTGATGTTGATTGATGGGGCCTTGTGTGGATGTTCTCAGTGTATCTCCCAGAACTCACCCCTTCCTGTTTTGTCCCAATTGGGGACTCAGGTGAGGGGTCGTGGTGGGATGTGTTCCTGTAGTTTCCAGGTATCCAACTTGTCTTTGCCTAGGTGACAGTGCAGATTGTCAGGACTCAGGCTGTTCGGTGGAATTGTAGCTCCCCTGCAGCTTATGTGTAGGAACCGTGTTTGTGGTCCTCTGCAGCTGCTCTCAGGGGGTTCTCAGGGTCAATGTGCATCTAATAGCCAGAATCATTGTGAGCTGGAGCAGCTCACTCCCAGGAAATAAGGAATGGCCCAGAATTGTTTCACTGCTCACAAGTCAGAGCTCTCTATGTTGCACAGTGGGTATTCAGCATGTAGTGGCTCTGCTGTTACGGTCTTGTTTGTCCAGGCACAGATGTTGTGGACTCTGGAGGTTCCAAGTTTGGGGGTTGAGTCTGCCAGCTGGAGTTCTGAAAGGATTCAACTCCGATAGGGCGGGAGTACAATTTCCTGGCTCAGATGAACTTATGCCTGTCTAGGTGGATCTCTCAGCCCTAAGCACTACCCCCTTAAGGTGAGTCACTCTGCAGTGTCCCTCCGAGGCCAAAACCTCACTGTTCCAGGGGTGGAACTATATATATGCTGAGACTCTGGTTTCCCACAAGAAGGGCCAGCACTAGCAAAAGGGTCTGATATTAACCCCACAATATTCCCAGGACATGGACCCTGTGCTGCCTGCCTTTCTGCCACACTCACCACTCCACATATGTCTGTCTGGAGCTGACTTTGGATACTGGCAATTGGGGCCACTGTCTTCCAAGTTCTGGTACACTACAGTGGAGCTGCAGCATAACCTGCTGCCGGAAGTGTGTCCCACTGCTCTGTCCTGCTGCGGTGGTCTTCCCAGTGACCGTAAATCCAATAGAGGGGCATGTATGTATGTCCAACACCCCTGTGGCGAAGCAAAAATATGCTGTCCACTATGCCGCCCATCTGCTCAGATTCCACTGTGGTTCTTCTCAGAGTGTATCCTGCCCCTGTGGTTCTGCCAACCCTTTGCTAAATAGCCTGAAAGCCTGCGTGGGATCTGGGGGCCCAGGAGGCTGGTGCGTAACCCTGTCTGGAGTTTAGAGCTGTCCGCTGGGTATTTGAGTGGCTCTTACCCTGTCCCTCTCCTGGTGACAATTCCCGATTCCTGGATTCAGTGTCTTCCACGGATCCCACTAGTCTGTTTTTCTGAGTGTCTGAGAGAGAGGATGAGAGACTTTTAATGGTCCCTGGGTTGCTGGGTGAAACCCAGTGGGTTCGCGCCAGATTGTTGCTCAGAGTCTTATAACTCTGTGGCATTATAGCTATTTTCCCTGTGTTCAAAATGCATCCATGCAGGCAGCTGCCATCTTGGATCCCCTCCCTAGTAGTTATTTTTAAATGTTAGATATCCATAGAAGCAAGAAAATATTTATACTATTTTGATGAATCCAGAAAAACTAATGCATAATGGAGCACGGTCCATGGATTTAGAAGCCAGTGACACAAAGATAGAGTTCTGTATTTGGATGCACAGTTCTGTATTTGGACTATACAAGCAAATTCTTGTGAAATGTGCAGAACTGCATTAATTATTCACCAGTATTCATTTGTAATAATAATACATTTTCAAGACATTAGCCCAAATTTCATGCTTAATGAAATTTCAGCAACTGTATGTATACAGGAGTCACTGTGTGCATAGAGGTGGTCTCTCTCTCTCTCTCTCTCTCTCTCTCTCTCTCTCTGTGTGTGTGAGTGTGTGTGTCTGTGTGTGTGTTAACATCAACATCTTTGAGAATGAAAGCCATCATTCTAAAATAAGAAATTTATTGTACATAATGTCACAACCTTAATATTAACAACTAAAATTTTAGAAACATTCTCTTTATACATGTAACTATTTTATGTAATTGAAATCTGATGTTTAGTATAATTTTCATGGTGCTGGAGACACTGACAGGAAATGATTGTGTATTATCCTTTTGTTCTATATGTGGCTTGATTCATTAACTTACCTTGCAGTCATTTATTTCTGAGGATGATACTTTGAAAAAAATCAAAGTCTTGTGATTTCTATATGCCCTAGTTTTAAATGTGACATCTATATGGTTTAACAAGGGGGTGGTGACTAGCTGTACCCTTTAATGTAAGTGTCTATATTCCTAGTAGCCACATGAACTGCATGTTACCTCACATAAAACCTGTATTTATCAAAGAAACAAGAAAGTAAAGATATTAGAGCAAACTTACATGTAATATGTCTATTTAAAAAATTACTAAAGCAATAACGTTTTTCTCATATCCTCTCTTTAATTTATCATCTGACATATTATGATGGAAGTCTATACAGAGAACAACAGAGATTTGAAGTCCATCTTTATTCACAAACCTAATTTTATTTCTAAAACGACTTTAAGACTCTTCAGAGCTTTGTGATAGGTAAAAATATATCTTTATGGAAAAAAATATGCTACCTCATATAGTATATATATATTAGAATACTCTTATCGTTACAAAGGAAGAAGAGATATATAGCTCTCATCGGTCATCAAAAATGTTTCTTCATGCAACTAAAGAAGAATCTTAGAGATCTATAACTTACTGAAATGTGGAGAATATGTGTCCATGTGGTGTCCAATGGAAATGTACACACCAACAATGCAACCCCTACAGCTTAAGGCTCAGAAGACATTGTAAAAAGAGACGGCAGAAGACCATGAGAGCCAGAGGACTGATTTCCTGTTGCTAAATATTGTCTTATGCAACAAAGTCCCACCTCTATATTAATGGCTGCTGAGAATAAAATTTAATTTATTCCTGGGATGAGCGCCCACATAATTTTCCAATTCCAAGTTGTTAACCTGAAGACAAGTATATATGAACAATAATAAATTGGCTTAATAGCTTAGGGGGGTGTACTTAGTGTAATGACTTGGAGGGAGAAGGAAAGAGAAATGGTTAGTGTAATGTAGAGGCAGAACTCATACTAAATTCTCCCAAAAAACTAAACACAGAACATCGGAGAATAAGGTCTTCTAAGTCAACTAAGTAAAGCTAATATGACCTCATGGAGACTAATGTAGCAAGCATAGGGGCTACAGTGATTAACACTGGGTCCTTTTTGTATCTTTTATAGTTTTCAGTTTTATACTTTTATGGGACTATTAAGTGTATGAACTAGTGGTTCTTTTATTCTTCTGTCTTCTCTTGGAACTCTTTTCCTTCTGTTGGTTTGCTTTGTTCAACTTTAATGTGGTGGTTTTTGCTTAATCTTATTTTACTTAAAAAACACAATTGAGCCAAAATAATAAACAATATAAGAACAGGAAAGTAATGTTAATACTTAAGTTTATTTTGTAGAAGATAACATGCCTGTGTATGTGCATATTATGTATGTATAGATGTATGTATGCATAATGTTTCTTGAAGTTCCTAAACGTATGAAAATATCACTCTGGGTGCATAATTTACATATTTCCCTTGTAGACTATAGAGCTAAATATACAATTAGGCCACCAGGATACTGCATGCATCACATTTCCAGATGGCAATATGTTTATGAACTTGTTAAGTAGTTCAAGCCAGTTTTATGCTGAAGTATTTGCAGTTTACATAGGCTAATTTAAACTTGAGAAAAATGTACTCTAAACAACTTTCAAGGCCAAACCTTTAGAAGCATCAAACTTTCAAATTTTCATCCTGTTGTTATACAGGTGCTTTTACTGTTGTAGTCCTGCTATTTTAGAATATGAATGTGAAATTATTTAATAGCTGATAAATTGATTTCTATAAATTTTTACCTGTAACAATATTCATTGATAAGTAATTTGTGGGTATGATTGGATTAAAATTAGAGGCATACAGAATTTCAGATTGTCATTCATGTCCCTGGTGCTTGTATTTTACCAAACTTATCGAAATATAATTCACATGCTATGGAATTCTTCCAATAAAGTTTAGATGTAAATATTTTAGTAGATTCTTGGCTATGTATCCATTACTATTGCCCAATTTCATAATATACCCATATTTCCAAAATAAACTTTTTCTCCTTAACTGACAATCTGATTCTCCTCCCACATAAAAGAAATAATATGATATATTGAACATATTTTATATTTAAATAAAATAAAAATATTTTGATTAAAATACTAGACAAGTAGCCTATCATCTACAAGATATTTTCAGGATATTCTTAAGAATATGGAATGAATTGTATATGATTCAGATATGTGTAGATATATTAAATCTCTGAAATATATAATTTTATGAGTCTCTTTTATGAAAAGTTAGTCATTATCAGTAAGGTTTTGAAGAAAATGAAATATGATTTTTCTGAATGTGGTTTCAAGAAACCTCAAATAAACCTAAAAAACATTAAACAATTCAGATAGTTTTTTTTTAATAAAAAGCCTTAAATTTTGTAATGTATTTGCAAACTACAATATTGACATTTCAAGTTTTGGATAATGACATAGTTACAATGATTTAACACCATATAATATATATTATTTGTTTGAAGACTAGCAATTATCACTTCTTCCTACTCTATTATTTCTCAATTTATATATTTTCAACAATTGACTTTCTCATGATCATTCTTACTCTGTGAAGTTTTTTCAAGTTTACTCCATTCCTAACAAGTGTTCCCTACTATCTGCAATCTGTAAGCCCTGATAGATCAGCCTCCCTTTTGATCTTTATGTTATAATTTACCATTTAGACCAGGCTTGGGGGAGGTGAAGGAGGTTCATAGTGCAGTCATAGGACCAACTCACAACTGGCTACTTGACTTACATTATTCTTCTAACCTTGAAAATCCTTTATATTTATCTGTGCTCTATTACACAATCCTTTCTTCTTTTATTACCTTTTTTCTTATTTTGTCTTTGCCCTTTGCCACTCAAAAACAAAAGGAGATGATGAAAACAAACTTCCACATCATATAGAAAACAAAACAACAAACAAACACCTCAGCTAGTTCTATCACCAATTCTTAAGATCTAGTGTTTGAAGCATTTTAACATAACAAATCAAAACAAACTAGCACTGTATTGTATGCTTTCTGGCTTCAGATCACAACCTTCCCACAGTTTCTGTAAAGAAGGGGACTGGGGAGAAAGTATACGATCGAACATTTACAGTTATATAGTTACTTGTGGCTTAAATGACAGTTTATTTATTGGTTTCTACTCTTTTTTAATTTTATTTTTATCATGTATGCTTTTTGAGAAATTCATACAAGTAGACATTGAAATCATTATATCCATCCACATTCTTTACCCATGCCGCTTTTCATAGATCTTTCCCAACACATCGCCTCTCAGATGTTTTGTTCCTTCTTAAAAAAAAAAATACCCTACAAAGTTCAATTAGTACTACACATAAGACCATGGCCATAAACTTGAGGATTGGCAACTCTCCTGGTCTCATTCTATTGCTATAATAACCATTCTGATAAAAAAAAAAAAAACTTAGAGCAGTTAAGGGTTTACTTGGCTTATATTTTCATCATGGCTTGAAGTCAGGCCAGGAACTAAAGCAGAAACCATGAAGGACTTCTCCTTACTGAGTTGCTTTCTGGATTGTTGCAGTAGTTTGTTTCAACCCAGGTCCCTGTGTCTAGAGATGATACTGCCCACAGTGGTTGGTACTTCCTACATCAATGAGCAATCCATACAATGTCTCACACACATGCTCATAAGCTGATGTCAATACCTGACTGAGGTACTTATTCAGTTGGGATTTTTCTCTTTCTAGATTGTGTGAAGTTGACAATAAAAGCTAACCAAGAAAGCAAGCCACATGTGACCACACACCTAGTGAGGAATTTTCCCTCCTTAAGCAGCTATCAATTATTAATCAGTACTTAGGTAGGAGTGGATAATCAAACGTATCTCTCCAGACTTGCTAAATGTAGGATGATTTATCCTCCATAAATCTTACATAGATGACATAGTTGCAAGGTCATGATTGAAATGGCCATGTCATGTCCAGAAAACAGAATTCCATAACACTGCTTTCTATCCTCTTGTTCTTATAATCTTTGTACCTCTTTTTTGCTATGATAAAGACATCCCATTTAGGGAATGATATTGGCAATCTTTTTCTCTTAATTCTTTTTTCTTTAATGTTTATGTATTACTTGAGGCTACATCTCCATAACAGTGCCCACTTTCCCCCCTCCCATTCCTGCCCTCCCTCCCTCTACCCCCTATTCCTTCCATCCCACTCCTCTGGAGTAGAGTGTCACTCAATCCCCCACCCCAGTTCTGCAGTCATATGAGGGCCAAGAGCCTCCTCATACACTGGAGGCCTACAAGGGAGCATCACAAGGGCAAAGTGTCTCATTGACAGGTGACAAAGTCTATGTTCCTGTCCCTTTGGTGCATTGGTTGTAGTATAGTTATCCTGTACCATATGTCTAAAATCCGATTATAAGTGAATAGATGCCATGTGCATCCTTCTGAATCTGGGTTACCTCACTCAGAATGAGCTTCTCTAGTTCCATCCATTTGGCTGCAAATTGCATGATTTCATTGTTTCTGATGGCTGAGTAGTATCCCATTGTGTAGATGTACCACAGTGTTTTTATCCATTCCTCGGTTGAGGGACATCTGGGTTCTTTACAGTCTCTAGCTATTACAAGTAAAGATGCTATGAACATAGATGAGGAACTTCCTTGTGGTTTGGTGAGGAATCATTTGGATGTATACCCCGACGTGGTATGGTTGGATCTTTAGGTAGAGCTATTCCAAGTTTTCTAAGATATCGCCAGACTGATTTCCACAGTAGTTGTACCAGCTTGCACTCCCACCAGCAATGAAGGAGTGTTCCCCTATCTCCACAACATCACCAGCATGTGCTGTCATTTGAGTTTTTGATCTTAGCCATTCTGACAGGTGTGAGAAGGAATATCAGAGTCATCTTGAGTTCCATTTTTCTATTGATTAAGGATGCTGAGCATTTCTTCAAGTGTCTCTCAACCATTAGGCATTCCTCCTTTGTGAAATCTCTGTGTAGCTCTGTTCCCCATTTTTATTGGATTATTTGGTTTCTTTGCATTTAATTTCTTGAGTTCTTTGTAAATTTTGCATATTAGTCCTCCATCAGATGTGGGGTTGGTGAAGATCTTTTCCCAATCTGGTTAAGCACACTGGTTGTTCTTCCAGAGCACCTGAGTTCAATTCCCTGGGCCTACATGGCAGTTCACAACTGTCTGCAACTCCAGTTCCAGGGTATCTGAGAGCCTCACACAAGCAAAACAGCAATGCACATAAAAGATAAATAAGTAAGTAAATAAATAAATAAATAAGTAAATAAATAGATAGATAGATAAATAAATAAATAAATGGTCTTAGTTCTTCAACCTTAATTTTTACTCTTATTTTTACTTCATTTTACTTTAAACAGAAAATAGATTGTAATCAGATCCTTTTGCAGCTCTTTTATCTCTTAAATTTAAAATTCATTTTATTTTCTATTTACCATATTAATCACACATATTAATGAAGATGATTATGACTTTCCATGCTAACATATCCTGTGCACAGAAATTGAATCCACCCACCCCTTTTACATCTCCCCACACCACTCTTAAAATCAATATTTATTAATCACTACTCTACATTCAGGTTCACATTTTCTGGCCTCTGTGTTAATTACTTTCCTTATTTTTGAAACATGATAGCAAACTATAACTACCAAATATGTCAGAGAACATGCAATACTTGTCGCTTTGTTTCTGGCTAGCTAACCTTGTCAAAGATATTGTTTAATTCCATATTTTTTCATATGACATATTTCCTTCTTAATTTTGCATGAATAATGTTCCTTTATGTACATATGACACTTTCCCTCTATTTACTACTTCCTTGCTATAGGATAGACTAATTCCATTTATTAGCCCTTGTAAATAGTGCTATGAAAATGTCATTTTGAGAATATCTCTCATTTGATTGTTTTTTCCTTGGACATATGACTTAAAATCAGAACAGTAAGTCTTTGGTAAAGCTAACTATAGTTTTTTGAGGATCATTCCTACTGTTCTCAGTAATTGCTATATTCATTTAAATGTTTGACAGTGGCATATGGAAGCTACCTTTTCTTCACTGCCTCACTGGCATGTATTATTTTCTGTGTTCTTGTTAGAACATTTAGTCTAACTGAAAGAATTTGGTCTGCAGTTCTAGCTCTAATGGTTTTTCTGTGATAGTTCAAGAATCAAGACCTGTTTTTAGCTCATTAGTTATTTGTATTTTTTTTGTGTGTGAGGTGTCTGTTCAGATCATTTACCTATTTCACCAGAAAGCTTGTTTTTCTGTTAAGTTTTAGTGAGTATAATTATTGATCAAAAATTCAGGGGAGTTTTGTAATTACATCTGGAAAATAGTTAAGTTTTGACTTTATTGTATCACATATCAACTTTACTTTTTTATTAAGAGAAATAATTTATTAAGAATAAATTCTATTGCATTTGTGATTTTATGAAATAATATAGGATAAGTAGTAATACTGGACTCTGCCACATAGCCATGCTAGTAAATATGAGTACTATCTTAAAATATCAAGGTGAGGATGATATGAAAAAGATGCTAGAGATGGCACAACATACAAATAGATCAATATAGATCTGTATAGACCAAGCAAATCTTGATCTCATAGAAATCCACATGTTTCTGCTTCCCAAGTAGTAAGATTAATGGTGTGTGTCACTTAAATTTACCAGTCTTATTCTCAAACTAGACATACTGTAAGAAGATTCCAATTCTATTCACATCCAAAGCAGGGATTCTCAATAGATTCACCCTATTTTCTCTTCTCCTGACAGTGTATACAAGTCATATCATGGTCATTTTTTCTTTTCCAGGATAAATATCTTTAATTTTGCCACATTTCAGATCATGTAATTAGGGTTTTAATTACCCCAAAACATAAAAAGATCAAGAGCCACTGTTTTTAAAGACCAATTCCATTTTTTCAGAATACTGTATAGAACAATTCCCTTTAGGAGTACAATACATTCAGAATGGCAAGCATAGAGAGTAAATTACAAGTTTCAGCTATTAGTCAAGTACATTGATTTTATTTTCAGTTGGGACATATTTTAGTGACAGCACACATTTAGTTAGGTAAAATATGAAAATTTGTTTTAAATGATAGTTATTTATAAAATTAAAGATTAAATTCCATCAGTATAATAGTGTAGCAGTGAGCATTAATTAAAATCTAATCACTGACACTATACTTACACTATTCAAGCCAAGATATATGGAGATCTTTGAGCCTGGGTAACTCTTGGTTTCAAGAATCAGTTACAGTGACTGATTTCTAAGGCCCACCCTAGTTCCATAATTATCATTAACTCCCACATAGATGTGAGAGGAAATATAGCCAGAACTTTGACAACAACTTCATGTGAAAATATTCAAAAGTTTTCGTAAATAGTTAATGTTCCAGGAAATTAACAGGTAAATAAGTATCAGAATAATTAAACAGATTCTCCACCATATTAAATTCATATACCACATTAAGCATAGCTGCAATGATCTAAATGTATATTTCTATATTATAAAAGGCAAAGATAATAAAGGTATGAACCCTATAAAGATGTAAATATTAAATGTGCATTAAAATTAGGCAGCTCCCTACACCAGGCTCACTTACAAAGTCAAGGGAGTTTTATTTCAGAAGCCCAGCCTACAAGTTTTCCAGAACCAAATGAGAAGCTCCAACCTCCCCTGCTTAGAGTCAGATATGTGGCCCAGGACACTTTTCATCAGACTAGAGTCTCCTGTACCAGGGTCCCACAGATACTGTCTTAGAAACCTACCTATATGTACAAGACAAAACTTGACTCTCAGAGAAAGAATATTGATAGAAATTTGGCAGCTCCTGACACAACAACAATATCTTAAACATATTAAAACTAAATCCCTCCTGGAACATTGTAAATACTTTTACTGAAAGAATGAAACAGCAAATAAAATAATGAAAAATGAAAAAAAATCATGAGACATGATACTCCAGCTGCACATGTCCTATCCCAGAAACAAAAATAAATTGACAAAATATTCAGTTGTATTTTTATGTTTAGAAGTACATATGTATACATGCATATATTTACATTTACATAAATGTATATGTATGGAACAACAATTAATAAAAAGGAAGAGGCCATAAATTTGAAAAAGAACACAGGAGTGTGTATGAGAGGATTTGGTAAGAGGAAAAGAGATACAAAGATGCAACTATATAATAATCACAAAAAAATAAGAGAAACAATAAAACATGCATATTATTGAATAAAGCTCCCAGGGGGTAGGAAAAAATTCTCAACAAATAGTTTAAAGGAATAAATATACCTTTATTCAAACATCTGAAAGAAGACATGAATATACTCAAAGGAAAAAAAAAACATAAAGAACTGAATGAAATAAGGACACTAGAAAAACATATGAAGGAATTCAATAAAGACTAGAATTACTGAAGAAAAGCCAAAATGAAGCAACATTGAAGTGAAATGATTATAGATCAAATACACATAAGAGACATCTACAGAACTTTCTTTTTTTTTAAATACTTTATTTTTTTTCCTTCAAGTTATATCTTAGTCACAAACCCTTCCCTATTCTCCCTTCCTATCCCGCCCTTCCACCCTCTTCCCCCCAGAAGTTTCCCCTTTCAGTCCAACAGATGGTTCCTTCTCTTATAACAGTATTATACAAAACAACAGATATAAATATGCCACATTTATGAGAGTTAAATGGCCCAGTATACCTTCCCAATGTCCAGTTTACAGAACTTTCTAAAAAAACACTAAAATATATATACATTTTTCTCAGCAGCCTGAGGAAATCTTTCCAAAGTTTACCACATGTTATCATACAGAACGAGTCTCAACAAATGAAAGATAATTTAAATAACATCTTACATTTTATCTGCCCACAATAGAATAAAAGTCTCCACCAATAGCATTACAAACTAGGGGAAGTACTCATAAAGACTGAGCAATTCACTAATGCTTGATAATTAACTCACTGAGAAAGCAAAGATGGAAAGACACAAAAATCTTAAAATTAAGTATAATGAAAACATAACATACAAAAATCTATTAGGCCCAGTGAATGGAGTCCTAAGAAATGAATTACGTATATAATGTATCTACAATTTTTAAAAAAAGACAGAGAAATCTCAAAATAATAACCCACAGAGGTACCTGATATCTTTGTTAAATCAATAATACAGAATATACCAAATAAGTGTGGAAATTAATAAAATAGAAATAATCAAAACCAATAAGGAGGAATTAAATTAAGATTGTTTGAAAAGATTGCTAATATTGTTACAATTTTCAGATTTTCATCAAAATTAATAAAACTATAGAAGATCCAAAATTATGAAATTAGAAATGCAAGTGGAGATAATACACAGATACTAATGAAGTTCAGAAAATCAAGAATACATAACTAAGAAACCCATACTCAGTGACACCAATGCACATGCTAGCAAAAAAGGAGCAAGGTTCCAGAGACTCAGTCTGAGACAGAGAACTAAGGAAAACTGAGGAAAGCTGAGAGCAGGAAAAATCGTCTTCGCCAATGAAGAGACTCTCATTTCATTGTTGTTAAATACCAAATGGTCAGCCCTGAAAATGTATGCACACATGTAATATTACACAAATTGAGAAGGTTGTATTCATGTATTGAGGAGAGAGACAGAGAGAGGAACAGGAAGAGAGAGAGAGAGAGGGAGAGGGAGGGAGAGAGAGAGATTGTGTGTGTGTGTGTGTGTGTGTGTGTGTGTGTGTGTGTGTCTGGGTGTATGTCTGTGTGTGACTGTTTGTATGACTTAACAATAGCATATATTCATCCTAGAAGCATAATAATCATTTTGAGTTTTCTCTAGCAAAAAAAAACTCATTATACTTCCTCATTTTTACACTGATGATTCTTGTGTTTTTCCCTTTCTCTATCCTTTCCTAAATAATTTTCTGGACTTCTATTTTAAATTTTTATAAATCAATATTTTCATACACACATACACACACATACTAATACTACTACACTGCTACTACCAAGACCCGAGTTTTGAAAAAAATATGATCCTACTTATTTTCTTATTGTATATATGCATAAATTATATCCATATTACCAAGAGCATTCACTATGCACAGCAAGAGTTGAGGGTATTATTTCATTTCAGCCTCTGATTTCCTCTCTTGTGATATATCGCTCATTCTCTGTTTTTAAACTTTCTCCAACATGATTTTCCTGTCTTCCTTAATAGTAGGTTTTAGAACATAAAACAGCTATTTTCTCTACCCTCATTTATGTTGCTTATCACACTGTTTCAATGTTCAGGCAAACTTATTTCCAGCCAGAATTGTTCTTTGTCTTTGAGAAAAATCATTTCATTCTTCCACTATTCCAATTATTTTCAACTATGGCCCAGAGACCAAAACACTAGTTATTGACATTACATTTTCCATACTACTCATTTTCTCAATATAATTTTTCAAATGCCATATTTGAGTGCCTAAAGTGTGTGCCTGACTTTCTCACATTTCTGTAAAACACAAAGGAAACCTTATGTCACTGTCCAAGCTGCTATATCTAGTAGGAATATCTTCATTCTTTTTGCATGGATATCTTGCAAAAATCTCCTTGATTCAAAATATTATACATCCTTACCTCTGCTAAACCTATTCAACATGCTTGATTGCCCAGCTTGTTACTATTAAACCCTATGCTGTTCTGAAAAATCTTCTCTCAAAGGTCACTTCATCTCTAGCTGCAACAAAATCAGGGCTGCAGCTTAAACATACTAATTTATCTGCACACTCATTCACTATCAGTTTCTTTGTTATAACCCTTATATCAAAACACAAGTACTCTCCACGGCCTCTCTGTTGTGTCTGCTATACAATTCCTTCTCATGTTTGCTAGTAGTTACCCAGATTTGGATACTATAAAAAAATGCTGCAAAACTCTTCTATTTAAAATATCTGCACATTTCAGTTCTCTGACTTTGTTTTTTTGTTTTGTTTTGTTTTGTTTTGTTTTCAGTGATCAAAATTCTGAATCACTCCAGATGCTTATCTTCATGGTCAGATGAACATTTTGGTCTCCCTTATACCTTAATCTTATTATATTCCATTATTAGTCTTATATGCCACATGTATTTTTTTTTGTCTGTCTCTCATTCTGTTTACTTATTTAAACTCCAGACCTGGATAAATTCCATTCAGTTTTATTTTGTTTGTACCATAAAGTAATGTCAGGATGATTAGAAATAGAAAACCACACAGCTTTGAATGCTGGTTTTTTAAAATGTTTATTTATTACTTCAGGTTACGTATCCATAACAGTACCCTCTTTCCACCCCTCCCAGACCTGCCCTTCCACCCTCTACCCCCTATCCCTTCCATCCCACTCCTCTGGAGTAGAGTGTCCTTACATATCAGTCCCCCACCCCAGTTCAGTAGTCATGTGAGGGCCAAGAGATTCTTCATACATTGGGAGCCTTGAAGGCAGCCCCACTAGGACAAAGTGTCTCATTGACAGGTAACAAAGTCTATGTTCCTGTTCCCTTTGGTGCATTGGTTGTAGTATAGCTATCTTGTACCTTATGTCTAAAATCCGATTATAAGTGAATAGATGCCATGTGCATCCTTCTGAGTCTGGGTTAGCTCACTCATGATGAGCTTCTCTAGTTCCATCCATTGAATGATTTCATTGTTTCTGATAGATCAGCAGTATTCCATTGTGTAGAGGTACCACAGATTTTTAATTTATTCTTTGGTTGAGGGACATCTGGGTTGTTTCCAGTTTCTAGCTATTACAAATAAGGCTGCTATGAAGATGAGAATGCTGTTTTAAATAATAGGACACATATGTAACCATGAAGCCTTTCAACTGCAAAACAAACAATAACATTTTCTTGCAGCATTTTCTCAAAGTCCAGTGTTCCCATTCTTCTTTCTCTATGCAATCCCCAATTCACTAACATGCAAGTCCAATTTCTCCTGTTCAATTAACTTGTTGACATAAATGAAATTAATAAGGAATCTGACACTATGTATAACAGTATTTCTCCAGAAGCCGAAGTGTTACAGTTACTGTGAAAACTAAAATTCACTAAATTGTGGGTACTCATTATGTGTAATAAACAACTACTGTACTGCTTGTAATTACTTTTGTGTTTTTTGGCAAACTAATTTGTATCTAGACTACAATCTTTAGCTTTTGAGGAAATTTAGTTGCTGAAGGGTCCATGGCATATAATTTACACAAGATAATACTGGAATATATATTTACTAGTCTTTAGCTCAAAAAACATACACAAACTTAAAAGAAAATAAAATATTTTGAGAGCAAGATCTGCAGCAAACATCTTATGAGTATCCCTAATACTTGCTGCTACACAAAACATTTTAAAAAATCAATAAAATCGAAAACTTCAAAATTTGGCTACACAAATACTTTACAAAAACGGTCATTCAAATAAAATTTTGAGAAATTTCATATGAGGTATGATGAAAACATAAAATATGTAGGCTTGTACAATAAAAATTAAGGTAGAAAATTTGTAAGTTAAATGGAAAGAAAACAAATAAATATCCAGATCAAACATACAAATAGAATATTCTAATCATAACAATTCAAAATAAATAGTAAAATATAAAGTTAAAAAACAAAACAACTGATTAAAAAATGTGATGAATTCTTTAATCACTAATTTTTGATAGTTTAATTCACTTATATAGTGAGTGTTAATCATTTTCATGACAAAATCTTCCTTTCCCAATTCACTTCCTCTGCCCTAAAACAGTTCTTTCCAAAAAAATTCCCCTACTAGTCCCTTGCTTTCATTTGTGTGCTTGAGTTTAGCTTTAGTTTCTGACCTAAGCATGACTGAGAGGGTCTGTGTTGTAGCAAGTACAACTGAATAAAATGGCATCTGTTCTGCCAGAAAAAAAAAATTATTGCCTCTAGCCCCTAAGAAAAGGCAGGAACTCTTGGGTACCTTCTTTATCTATACTGAAACATTTCCCTAAAAACAATTAAGCGTGTTTCAATACCTTTGGGTCTATAAAACATAATAAAAAAAGAAGGAAACAAACAAACACAAAACCAAAGCAAACCAAAGAAAGTCAAACAAAACAACAGAATAAAAATAAAACAAAACAAGCAAGCAAAGAAACAAACAAAAACTTAAAACCAAAACCTCTTAATCCCCAGTGTTCAAGAATCTGTGCTGGTTCAACTGGATGTCAAAATGTAAAACATTGAAATTAGACCCACACTTATCACCTTGTATAAAACTTAAGTCCAAGTGGATCAAAGACCTTAACATAAGGCCGGACACACTAAATCTACTATAAGAGAAAGTGGAGAAAACCCTCGAACTCATCAGCACAGATGACAACTTCCTGAACAGAACACCAACAGCTGAGGACCTGAGACCAACAATCAATAAATGGGACCTCATGAAACTGAAAAGCTTCTGTAAGGCAAAAGACACTGTCATTCAAACACAACGGCAGCCTACAGATTGGGAAAAAAAATCTTCACCAAGCCCACATCTGACAGAGGGCTAATATCCAAAATCTACAAGAACTCAATAAATTAAATTCCAAGAAACCAAATAATCCAATCAAAAAATGGGAAACAGAACTAAACAGACAATTCAGAGGAGGAATTCCTAAGGGCTGAGAGACACCTGAAGAAATGATCAGCAACCTTAACCATCAGAGAAATGCAACTCAAGACTATTCTGAGGTTCCATACACCCTTGTCAGATGGCTAAGATAAAAAGCACATAGGACAGCACATGCTGGCGAGGTTGTGGAGAAAGGGGAACCCTTTTCCATTGCTGGTGGGAGTGCAGGCTTGTGCAACAACTATGGAGGTCATTCTGGCTATATCTTAGAAAACTTGGAATAGCTCTGCCTAGGGACCCAGTACTTCACTTCCGGGTATACATCCAAATGATTCCTCACTGAATCACAAGGAAGTTTCCTCATCTATGTTCATAGCAGCCTTACGTGTATTAGCTGGAAACTGGAAACAACCCAGATATCCCTCAACCGAAGAATGGATTAAAAAACTGTGGTACATCTACACAATGGAATACTACTCAGCCATTAGAAACAATGAAATCATGCAATTTTCAGCCAAATGGATGGAACTAGAGAAGCTCATCCTGAGTGAGCTAACCCACACTCAGAAGAATGGACATGGCATCTAATCACTTATAGTCAGAATTTAGCCATATAGTACAGGAGAACTATACTACAAGGAATGCACCAAAGGGAACATGAACACAGACGTTTTTTCCTGTCAATGAAACACTTTGCCCTAGTGGTGCTGCCTTGTAGACCCCCAGAGTATGAGGAGGCTCTTGGCCCTCACATGACTGCTGATCTTGGGCGGGGGACTGTTATGTAGGGACCCTTCACTCCAGAGGAGTGGGATGGAAGGGATGGGGGTAGAGGGTGGGAGGGCGGGACTGGGAGGGGTGAAAAGGGGGTACTGTTATGGAGATGAAACCTGAAGTAATAAATAAATAAATAAATAAATAAATAAATAAACAAACAAACAAAAAAACAAAAAAATAAATAAAAATAATCTCATGAAGAAATTCAGCAATACTATTAAAATGGTAAATTTTAATCTTTATTATCACAGAACATAAAAAAGAAGAAAATATCATAAATAATTTTAGGAAAGCAAATAAAACATTGCCAAGAATGAATAATGAAAACTGCACACCAAAACAGACATAAAAATGACATTAACATACAAGAAACCATTTTGAGCATTTGATACTGAAAATACTTCAAAATCTAGAAGTACATTCCAGAATAATACAGCCCAACAGTGAGCTTTTCCCAACTATGGGAGTTTTCAGTTTTGGAAAATTAGTGGCATTGTTCATATTAATAGGGAAAATATACAGTAAATTCAAAGAAGCTTCAAAATAACTTGTTAGATTTCAAAACCTATTTGCTTACACACCAACATTATTCAAGAGTGTTGCTATGCATGTTTGTCTCATTTTACATCTTTCCTCACTTTTGGCATCTTTAGAACAGATTGGCCTTTAAAACATCTTGTGCAGTCCAAAATTTATACATGAAATTTAACTGAAATGAGCAGGAGTATAAATATACTAAACAGAAACTAGAATGTATGTGTTTAAATCTCATCACTTTTTGACTCCACAGCCTTCCTGCTTTTCTCTCCAATAACTTCAGAATAGATAACTTTATTTGAAAAAAAGTTTAATAATGAAACCTGACAATTGTAATTAAAAGATAAGTATAAAATAGACATGTATGGAGAGAAAATGGGAACTGTCCAGGCAGCCACTGGTATGTCATTTTTTAGTTTTGGAAGCTGCAGGCCCTGCACTTCCTATATAAGCAGATATATTTATCCCTCTCAGGTCTCTGAGGTGGTTGAAGAATAGATAGCTAGAGTCTCATAGTTAAATTTTGAGTTGTTTAGGAATCAAGAGGGTGTTCTGGATCTAAGAAGATATTTTTAAAATTATGAGGCAAGTTAGTATGAAAGCTGAGTTAGATATAGAACTTTAAACACATGGAGATGGTTAGATAGTAGAATGTTAAAGTCAGGTGCCAAATACATATGGACTGGACATTGGGAATGTATGCTAAGCCATATAACTCTTATAATTGTGGCTTATTTATTTCTGTTGTTTTGTATTGTATTTATAGTTATAAGAAAAAGAACCATTTTTTGGACTGAAAGGGAAAGCTGTTGGGGGGAAAAAAGAAATACCTTAAACTAAAAAAAAAAAAAAAAGAAGGGAAGAGGATGGGGGGGGTTGAGGGGGAGGAGGGTGGAAGGGTGGGACTGGAGGGGGGAGTAGGGTGGGGATTGTGATTGAGATGTAACTTGAAGAAATAAAAAATAAATTATTAAAATTTTTTTTTTAAAAATAGACATGACCAGTAACTGTCTAGGCTGTTTTGAATGATATACTCTATGAAGCCCAGTTCACATTTATAAGTCTATCAATACTTTTAGACTTGTCTTGTATATCACTTCTGTTTGGAATTAACAATGACAAGTAGTTTTTCTTCATGTTTAATCTGGAAGAATAAGATCGGGATCATCCTGTATTTGTCTTCTGTCTCCTTACATAGCCATCCAAGAGTTATACACATTTGCTTATGTTAACTCTACTTTATCTCTATGCCTATGCCATTGGTCTTCATAGAAACATGATTATTTAACTTCCTCTTATCTATTATCTACTACAAAAAGAATCTCATTTTCACTAGGACCTGAGTCAATAAAAAAGAGTGTAAGTCAATTCAGTACCTTTGACCTTCCAAAGTATCTGATTTTTGCAACAATACAATAAATGGTAGTGGCTGCCATGCTGTAATTGATGTTATTAAAGCTAGACTATCTTAAAACTTATTTAACATATTTTTATCTGTGTGACTTTATAAGCTTGGTCTTTTTAATAAGACAACACATCTAAAAAAAAATAAGACAACACATCATAAAGCCCCTTATGTCTTTTAGAGAATTATTAATTGGTTTCTCAAAGAAAATTACAACAATATTTCATTCATTTTTCCTATGATTTTATTTGGAAAAATACATTTATTTTAAATTTCTCAGATAAAATTCAAAATTTTCTCAGTTTTGGAATATACACTTTCATTTTTCAAGGTCATTTGCTTTTCATGCTTCTATTCTTACAAAAAAACTAATAAAACTTACCTTGTTCTTATCAAGTTTAATGTATTTAGTGATTACAATTCAAAAGTTTATGTTTGCTAAAACTCATGTTTTATGGAATCTGGCATTCCAGGATTAACATCTCTTCCAATCGCAAGCTGTTTTGTTTCAAAATGCCTAGTTGTCGGGGATGGTGTCTCATCTGTTTAACACAGTCTCAGATCACTCATGTCACTCGGGTAAATGACAGCATTACAAGTATTTCCCCAAAACTTCTGTGGGTTTCAGAGTTGCAGATGGCTCCCTAGAGACGTTTTTCATTCTCTAAAACGCAAAATAAACTTCAGGGAGATGATAAAGTCTCATGACTACAAGAATCAAATGAAAGAAAATGTGACAAAAATTGTCTGAAAACATGTTGAAGATAAAACTACATGATCCAAATACATGGCAGAATTCATAGGACTGGCTTAGACCACTTGACTCAGAAATACATTAGAATTAAGAATGTGTAACAATGGCTGAGGGGAACTGTATGCTTTGGAATAGCCTAGTTACACTTATGTAACAGAGAATGATTTAGATGCTGAAATAAATATAGAGATATTGTTAGAGTGATATGAAAAATAAACAGGCATCTGATTATGAATATAGTTTCTAATTTTCTTATAAACTGACATCTATCTTTTATGTGTTTACATATTTATATTGAAGATGTAAATGTTTAAAAACATGTAGGATACATAAAACATAAAAGTTCATATAAAAAAGGGAAGGTACACATTTTAATAAAGTATATTGAGTCACATTACATAGACTATCAAAAAACTATTTAAAATTCAAAAAACTTGATTGACTTAAATTAATTTGTCTATACTTTAGTCATGATGAAAAAAGAAAAAGAAAATCAGGAAACATATTTTGTGCATTTTAAAAATCAGATATATTGAGAAATCATATATTTGAATTTCATACTTTATAATATGAAATTATCCATCTTTGAGAAATATCATCCAAACATCATGGTTACCTGTTTTATTTCCACAACAAATACCTGATAAAAAACAACAAACAATCTAAATGAGTCTTAAATGGAAAATTTATTTTGGTATTAAAATCTCTTCTCAAGTATTTGTACACACATAAAAGAAAAAACCTTTACATAATAATAAAGTCAATCTAACAAAGTAGCAATGGGAGGATCAAAAGTTAATTTAATACAACAACTATGAGGTAAAATGATTAAACAAACACTTGAGGAAGAATGTTTTGTTTCTTTTTTTTAATGTTTTTTACTTCAGTTTACATCTCCATCGTAGTGCCCTCTTTCCACCCCTCCCATTCATGCCCTCCCACCCTCTACCCCCTATCCCTTCCATCCCACTCCTCTGGAGTGGAGTGTCCCTACATAACAGTCCCCGCACCCATTCAGCAGTCATATGAGGGCCAAGAGCCTCCTCATACACTGGGGGCCTACAAGGCAGCACCACTAGGACAAAGTGTCTCATTGACAGGTAACAAAGTCTATGCTCCTGTTCCCTTTGGTGCATTGGCTGTAGCATAGTTATCCTGTACTATATGGCACAAATCTGGTTATAAGTGAATAGATGCCATGTGTATCCTTCTGAGCCTGGGTTAGCTCACTCAGGATGAGCTTCTCTAGTTCCATACATTTGGCTGCAAATTGCATGATTTCGTTGTTTCAGATAGCTGAGTAGTATTCCATCACGTAGATGTACCACAGTTTTTAAATCCATTCTTTGGTTGAGGGACATCTGGGTTGTTTCCAGTTTCTAGCTATTACAAATAAAGTTGCTATGAACATAGAATATTTTGTTTTCTTAAAAACTGATTTACAACAGTGTATGAGATTACTCAGAAAGAATGAAAATCAAATACTTATTTCCAGATGGGAATGCATGTACTTATTCAGTTTTTGTTTGTTTCCACAAAGTTAACCGTGTTTTTATTTTGTTTTGCAGATTTTACAATTTTAATAAATATTTACAAGCAGGCTTCAATGTGTGGCCTGAATGTGTCCTATAGCCTGCCACAGAGAGCAGCTTCAGGCTAATGTATTCATTTTCCAGGAAGTTCTATAGCGAACAGCTCATTTTTTCCACTTTCCATTGACTGGAATACTACATAGGGAGTATGTCTACCTATAAAGACAAATATACATGGTCTTAAGAAAACTATTTTCTATTTGCTTAAACATTGCTTTTTTGAATTTAAGTATTTTCATCATACAATGTATTTTGATCATATTCTTTCCCTTTCCAATTCATGCCCTATCCTCCCTACCTTTGCACCTACACTTATGTTTGTCTCTTTCTGAAAACACAAACAAAAAGAAAAAAAGAAAAAAAAGAGAAAAATGAAACTCAAAACAAACTAAAAAATAGTAAAAATGAGTCAAATGAAACAACAACAATAACAACAACAACAAAAACTCATACAGGCAATGCACAAAACCAAACAAATAAAATCAGACAAAAAATGTGTAGTCTTTGAGTTTACCAACTTCACCTGGGCCTGAAACTTGCACTGGACAATTCCCTATCCCTTCCATCCCACTCCTCTGGAGTGGAGTGTCCCTACATAACAGTCCCCTGACCCAGTTCAGCAGTCATATGAGGGCCAAGAGCCTCCTCATACACAGGGAGCCTACAAGGCAGCACCACTAGGACAAAGTGTCTCATTGACACGTAACGAAGTCTATGTCCATGTTCCCTTTGGTGCATTGGTTCTAGTATAGTTATCCTGTACTATATGGCTGGAATCTGATTATAAGTGTGAGCACAGAAAGACTGATAAGTGTGATTAATATATACATTGACACTCCACTGGAGATAATTGATTTTCCCCCTTTCCTAGGAGGTATCCATTGCAAATAGGTTTTTAGAAAGGGATTAGTCTTTGTATCTACTTTTTCTTCTCTGTGCTGGAATTTTTGTCTGTTTTGAACCGATGTAGAACTTGAGTGTACTGTCACCATGTTAGTTCATATGTCTTTGAGTCCTGTTGTATCAGGAAGATATAATTCCCTTCCTGTCATCCAATAGGTCTGGCTCTTAAAAGCTTTGGCCTCCTCTTCCTAATAGATCAGCAAGCCTTGAGGTGAAGGGTTTGATAAAGTGAGGCCAATTATTACCAAACACTCCAAAATTCTGACACTTTTCATTCAGTTGTGTGTTTTTGTATTAATTAAAATATACTACAAGAAGAAGTTTCTATGAAGAAACAATGCTCGGATCTATGGGTATAACAATAGACCATCAGGAGTCTGTTTCTGTGTCTTTTACAAATTAATAGTGATAATTTTCCCCTAGAGCCCAGGACCTATCTAGTCAATGTCTATGATAATATATTTTCATATGGCTTACTTCAGTTTCATATGAACATTAAACTTTGTGATCTGATGAAAATAATAATAAAAATAATGTAATAATGAGATTTATTGTGCAAAATGACTTTATAGCTCAAGAATGAAATGAAGAAAATATTCCAGAAATGAGGAGTTACACTAGACTTTGTGATTACTTCTCAATGAAATTTGAGGAGTAATCACAAAGGAGTAGAGAATCCTAAGATATTTATGTATTCCATATAATCAGTAGCTGAAATAATTATGTTTATGATCTATTCCACAACAATTTATAGTCTACTAAGTGAATCTATTGTGTATTTTTATCATTCACAATATTTCTTGTTTTGCTGATTGCATTCAGCAGATTTTGAGACTGCCCTCAAAGCCACAAACGGGTAGCATATTTCTACGTTTCACTTAATAGAATGGTTAGAATTCTCAATCTCTTGCCTCCAAAGTCTGCTTTTCCCCCCACTATTATACTTCTTTAATCACAAGGTATATGACATAACAATTGATGTCTGCTTTGTTGTTTTTTTCTTTTTTTATGTTCATTGATTACTTCAGGTTACATCTACATCATAGTACCCCCCTCATTCCACACCTCCCAGTCATACCCTCAACCCTCTATCCCTATCCCTTCCATCCCACTCCTCTGGAGTGGAGTGTCCCTACATAACAGTCCCCTGTACCAGTTCAGGAGCCATATGAGGGCCAAGAGCCTCCTCATACACTGGGGCCTACAAGGAAGAGCCACTAGGGCAAAGTGTCTCATTGACAGGTAATAAAGTCTATGTTCCTGTCCCCTTTGGTACATTGGTTGTAGTATAGTTACCTTGTACTATATGGCTAAAATCTGATTATAAGTGAATAGATGCCATGCACATCCTTCTGAGTCTGGGTTAGCTCACTCACTCAGGATGAGCTTCTCTAGTTCCATCCATTTGGCTGCAAATTGCATGATTTTGTTGTCTCTGATGGCTGAGTAATATTCCATTGTGTAAATGTACCACAGCTTTTTTATCCATTCATCAAGTGAGCGACATCTGGGTTGTTTCTGTCTATTACAAATAAGTCTTCTGTGAATGTAGATGAGGAAATGTTCTTGTGGTTTGGTGAGAAATCGTTTCGATGGATACCCAGAAATGATATGGCTGGGTATTGAGGTAGAGCTATTTCAAGTTTTCTAAAATATCTCCATACTGATTTCCATATTGGTTGTATGAGTTTGTACTCCCACCAGAAATGGAGGAGTGTTCCTCATTCTCCACAACCTCGACAGCATGTGCTGTCATTTGGGTTTTTGATCTTAGCCATTCTAAAAGGTGTGAGATGGAATCTCAGAATCATCTTGAATTCATTTCTCTGATGACTAAGGATGCCAAGAACTTCTTGAAGTGTCTCTCAGCCATTAGGTATTCCTCCTTTGTGAATTCTCAGTTTATCTCTGTTCCCCATTTTTGATTGGATTATTTGGTTTCTTGGCATTTAATTTCTTGAGTTCTTTGTAAATTTTGGATATTAACCCTCTGTCAGATATAGGCTTGGTGAACATCTTTTCCCAATCTGTAGGTTGCCTTGTTCAAATTATGGTGTCTTTTGCCTTATAGAAGCTTTTCAGTTTCATGAGGTCCCATTTATTGATTGTTGGTCTTAGACCCTGAACTGTTGGTGTTCTGTTCAGGAAGTTGTCATCTGTGCCAATGAGTTCAAGGGTTTTCCCCACTTTCTCTTCTAATAGATTTAGTGTGCCAGGTCTTATGTTAAGGTCTTTGATCCACTTGGACTTAAGTTTTGTGCAAGGTGATAAGTATGCGCCAATTTTTATTCTTTTACATGTTGACATCCACTTAGACCAGCACCATTTGTTGAAGATGCTGTCCTTTTTCCACTGTATGGTTTTGACTTTGTCAAAAATTAAGTCATCATAGGTGTGTGGGTTCATTTCTGGGTCTTCAATTTGATTCCATTGATCCATTGCTCTGTTTCTATACCAGTACCATGCTGTTCTTCTTACTATTCCTCTGTAGTATAGTATATGTGAGATGGTGATGCCTCCAGATATTTTTTTATTGTACCAAATTGATTTAGCTATTCTGAAATTTTTGTTATTCCATATGAAGTTAAGAATTACTTTTTCAAGGTCTATAAAGAATTGTGGTGGTATTTTGATAGGAATTGCATTGAATCTGTATATTGCTTTTGGCAGGATGGCCATTTTTATTATGTTGACTTTACCTATCCAGGAGCATGGGAGATCTTTCCATCTTCTGATGTCTTCCTCGATTTCTTTCTTCAAGGACTTGAAGTTCTTGTCCTATAGTTCTTTCACTTGCTTGGTTAGAGATAACCCCAGGTATTTTATATTGTTTGTGGCTATTGTAAAGGCTGTTGTTTCCCTAATTTCTTTCTCAGTCCTTTTATTTGTTGTATAAAGAAGGGCTTCTGATTTTTTTTTTTAATTAATTTTTGTATCCAGCCACCTTGCTGAAGGTGTTTTTCAATTGTAAGAGGTCTCTGGTGAAATTTTTGGGATCACGCATGTATACAAACATATTGTCTGCAAGTAGGGATAATTTGACTTCTTATTTGCAATTTGTATCCCCTTAATCCCCTTTAGTTGTCTTATTGCTCTAGCAAGAACTTGCAGTATTATGTTGAAGAGATATGGTGACAGTGGGCATCTTTGCCTTGTCCCTGAATTGAGAGGAAATGCTTTAAGTTTCTTTCCTTTTAATTTGATGCTAGTGACTGGCTTGCTATATATCACCTTTATTATTTCTAGGTATGGTCCTTTTGTGCCCATTCGCTCCATGACTTTTAGCATGAAAGGGTGTTGGATTTTGTCAAATGCTTTTTCAGCATCTAACAAGATGATCATGTGGATTTTTTTTCTCTCAGCTTGTTTATGTGGTGAATTACATTGATGGATTTTCATATGTTGAACCAACCTTGCATTCCTGAGATGAAGCCAACTTGATCATGGTGTATGATACTCTTGATGTGTTCTTGGATTTGGTTTGCCAGTATTTTATTAAGTATTTTTTCATCTATGTTCATGAGGGAAATTGGTCTGCAGTTCTCTTTTTTTTGTTGGGTCTTTGTGTGGTTTAGGAATCTGTGTGACTATAGCCTCATAGAATGAGTTTGGCAGTGTGCCTACTGTTTCTATTTTGTGGAAGAGTTTGAAGGTCTGGTAGAATTCTATGCTGAAACCATCTGGCCCGGGGCTTCTTTTGTTTGGGCGATTTTTAATGACTGTTTCTATTTCCTTAGGGGTTTTAGGCCTGTTTAATCTATTAACCTGATCTTGATTTAACTTCGGTAAGTGGAATCTATCAAGAAAAATGTCCATTTTGCTTAGGTTTCCAAATTTGGTGGAGAACAGATTTGTAAAGTAAGGCATAAAGATTCTCTGGATTTCCTCAGTGTCTGTTGTTATTTCTCCCTTTTCATTTCTGATTTTGTTGATTTGGGTTTTTTCCCTCTGCCTTTTAGTTAATTTGGGTAAGGGTTTGTCTATTGTGTTGATTTTCTCAAAGAACCAACTCTTTCTTTCATTGATTCTTTCATTCTTTTTGTTTCTAAATTGTTGATGTCAGCCCTAAGTTTGACGATCCCCTGCCTTCTTGGGACTGTTTGCTTTTTCTTTTTTTCTTTTTTTTTTTTTTTACAGTTCTTTTGTTCTGCTGTTAATTCACTAATTATGAGATATCATGGTTTTCATTTTGAAGGCATTTAGTGCTGTGAACTTTCCTCATAGCACTGCTTTCAATGTGTCCCATAAGTTTGGGTATGTTGTACCTTCATTGTTACATTGTTATGGGATTTTAAGAAGTCTTTGTTTTCCTCTTTATTTCTTCCCTGACCCAGTGGTCATTCAGTAGAGAATTGTTCAATTTCCATGAGTGTGTAGGCCTTATATTATTTCTGTTGTTGTTGAAGCCCAGCTTTATTCCATAGTGATGTGATAAGATGCAAGGGATTATTTCATCTTTCTTGTATCTGTTGAGGCTTGCTTTGTGTTCAACTATATGGTTGATTTTGGAGGAGGTTCCCTGTGGTGCTAAAAAGAGAGTGTATCCTTTTGTGTTTGAGTGAAACATTCTGTAGATATCTGTTAGGTCCATTTGGTTCCTGACTTCTATTAGGCTCATTATTTCCCTGTTTAGTTTCTGTCTCAATGACTTGTCCATTGTTGTGAATGGGGTGTTAAAGTATCCCACTACTAACGAGTGGGGATAAATGTGAGTTTTAAGCTTTAGAAGAGTTTCTTTTGCAACTGTGGGTGCCCTTGTATTTGGTGCATAGATATTCAGTATTGAGATATCGTCTTGATGAATTTTCCTTTGATGAGTATGTAGTGCCCTTTCCTATCTTTTTTGATTAACTTCAGTTGAAAGTCTATTTTATTTGATATTAGGATGGCTACTCGAGCTTGCCTTTTGGGCCCATTTGCCTAAAACCTTTTCCCAGTCCTTTACTCTGAAGTAACATCTATCTTTGTTAGAGAGATGTGTTTTTTTATGAAGCAAAATGTTGGGTCTTGCTTGGTGATCCATTCTGTGAGCCTGTGTCTTTTTACTGGGCAGTTGAGTCCATTGATGTTAATGAATATTAATGACCAAAGGTTGTTATTTCCTAATATTTTGGTACAGGTGGTGGTTGTGTGTTTCTTTTGGTTTAGCTGTAGTGGAGTGTTTTGCTTCCTCTGTTTT
The DNA here is from genome assembly GCA_907164525.1 of Lophiomys imhausi. Lineage (NCBI taxonomy): Eukaryota > Metazoa > Chordata > Mammalia > Rodentia > Muridae > Lophiomys > Lophiomys imhausi. Next base: position 4,616,061 of record CAJQZJ010000727.1, on the reverse strand, counting down.
CTTGGGTGTAGTTATATTCACTGGGTTGGAATTTTACTTCTAGGATCTTCTATAGGGCTGGATTTGTTGGTAGATACTATTTAAACTTGATTTTGTAACAGAATATCTTATTTTCTCCATCCATGTTGATAGAGAGTTTTGCTAGATACAGTAGTCTAGCCAGGCACCTATGATCGCTTAAGGCTTTTGGGATGTCTGCCCAGACCCTTCTGGCTTTTAAAGTTTCTGAGGAGAAGTCAGGTGTAATTCCAATGGGTCTGCCATTATATGTTACTTGACCTTTTTCTCTTATCACTTTTAATATTCTTTTTTGTTCTGTACACTTGGAGTTTTAATTATTATGTTGTGTGAAGAATTTCTTTTCTGGTCAATTCTGTTTGGTGTTCTGTATGGCTCTTGGAATTTTATTGGCATCTCTTTCTTTACATTTGGAAAGTTTTCTTCAATGATTTTGGTAAAGATGCTTCCTAGACCTTGAAGTCAGGAGTCTTCTCTTTCTTCTATGCCAATATTTCTTAGGTTCCATCTTTTAATTGAGTCCTTGAATTCTTGGATGTTGTTTGTGAGAACTTTTTTAGTTTTCTCATTTTCTTTGGTTGTTGCACTGATTTCTTCAATCAAATCTTCCATGCCTGAGATTATGTCTTCAATCGCTTGTATCCTATTTTTGATACTTCTGTTTGTAGTTCCTGTTGTCTTCCCTTAATTTTCCACTTCCAGGATTTCCCCAGTTTGTGTTTTCTTTATTACTTCTATGCCAATTTCAAGTCTTGAACAATTTTATTATTTTTTGAATGAATAAAAACTGGTATTTATTATTCTTTCTCTATTCAGATCAGCAATGAAATTGAGAATGCGACGGAGGAGCCCACACAACCCGCTGCGGAACAGATTGCAGAATTCAGCCTCCAACTTCTGGGGAAACAGTACAGCAAAGAACTGCAGGATCCCTCCAGCGCCCTCTACCGGCTGCTTGTGGAAGAGTTTATTTCAGAGGTGGGCGATTTTTAAGTTTTTAGAAGCTTTTATTTATATTTTCTAACATGTGCATTATAGGAAACAAAAATCACCCGTGGCAGTGGTTCATTTGATTGTGTAAAATGTTTGTTTTGGGGTATTAACTTTCTTCCAATCACAACATTGCTTAAAGGTAAGTTGAGGATTCAAGCTGATCATCTACTAGGTTCCTAGGATTTCTGCTCAGCCATTTCTTCAGAGAATTTTATAAAAACTTCAGAGAAAGGTAGACTCTTTTGTAGAAACAACATTGTTCTACCAGTTAACAAGTAAATGCTCTTTGTAACTCACCGCAGTCAAAGAAAAATTAATTCTGTGTTTTGATTTTAGCTTGTCAGTGTTTGGTAAAGTGAATGTCTCTGAATAGCTATGTACTGCTTATCTTTTTTTTTTTTTCCCTAGAGAGAACATTAGATTTAATTTTTAAAAATTTCACCTCTATTTATTTTTTTCTTTTTTGGTTTTTTGAGACAGAGTTTCTCTGTGTAGCTCTGTAGACCAGGCTGGGCTTGAACTCAGAGATCTGTCTGCCTCTGCCTCCTGAGTGCTGGGATTAAAGGCGAGCGCCGCCACCACCACCGGTCTACTCTTTTTTTCCTAGTGTGCACACTTTTAATTAGTTAACTCACAACTGGTGTGTGTGCAAAATTAAGAAACACTTTCAAGAATATGGGAAAGAAATCCCCCTCTCCTCTGTCCTCTGGCTCTGGTAAGAATTTTTTTTTTTTAATTTTTTATTTCTTCAAGTTACATCTCAATGGCAATACCCTCCCTACTCCCCCCTCTGGAGATGGTTAGATAGTAGAAAGTTAAAGTCAGGTGTCAAATACATATGGACTGGACATTGGGAATGTATGCTAATCCATATAACCCTCATAACTGTGGCCTAATTACCTCTGTTGTTTTGTATTGTATCTATTATTATAAGAGAGAGAGCCATTTGTTGGACTGAAAGAGGGAGCTGTTGGGGGAAATAAGATATACCTTAAACTTAAAAAAAAAAAAAGAAAGGAAGAGGATGGGAGGTTGAGGGTGGGAATTTTATTTGTTTTTGACATTTCTTACTCAAGTTTGCTTGTTGCCTTGTCTCTTTCCTGTTCAAGTTGGAGCCTCTAATGGTGTTCTCCATTGTGTTTTTGGAAAATTGAGGAATCTTTGAATTCCTACAGATATTTAAATTCTTCTTGAAAGGATTCTATCAATTTCCAGAGTATATATTTGTCATCATTTTAATATTATCAGCTGTGGTGGAGTGGTCAGAGCTTGCTGGCATAGCTGCATTTTGTTGGAGTCGTATTTCCCTGACTTTTGTCAGTTCTGTTCTTTTGCTGACCTTTAGCCATCTGGTTCTTCTTAGTTGTTTGTTCCTGATGCCTTCTGTGCTTGGTCCCAAGGAGGGTTCTTTGGTGTGGAGGCCGTGTAGCTTGGTGATCTATAGCTCTTTACCAGGTGTATGTGGCATTGTGTTGGTTCTCAGTGTGTGTCTCCCAGAGCTCACCCCTTCCTGTTGTGTTCCAATTGAGAACTCAGGTCAGAGGTTGTGGTGGGATGTGCTTTGCTGCCTGTAGGTTCCTGAGATTCAACTGGTTTTTGTAGCAATGATGGTGCAGGTTGTCCGGCCACAGACTGCTGACTGGAGCTGTAGCTCCTCTGCAGCTTATCTGTTGAGACCATGATCGTGGTCCTCCCAAGCTGCTCTCAGACAGTTCAATGTTCAACTTTTGGCCAGAAGCACTTTGTTATTTTTGTACCTTACTAGTGAAATAGCATGTTTGATTAATTACATGCAATCACTTGGAGCAACTGCCACCTATTGCCAAAGCAAAAATTACACTGGACAAAATTAAAGAGACAAAGAAGATACTCAAACAATTTTAAGAGAACCGAGGGGTTACACTCAACTCTAATAAAAGGAAGAATTTTAGATTTCAAAGTGCCAGGGTTAAGAGAGAGCTACTACTATTTGTTGGTTTTTTGACCTTGTATTAAATAAATAAATAAACTTTTCTTACCTTTCTGACAGAAGGAGTTTTAAAACTTGCAAGCCTTTCTGTGTCTCTTTCTCTCTTAGGTAAAGCCTTGCTTTCTTACAAAGAAGAAAACAGGGACATTATTTCCACTACAGTTACTTCTCTAATAGATGACTCCTAGATCCTTGAAAAATAACTGGTTATGTGGTAAATTAGAAGGAAGCTTTCAAACATAACTAGGTATCTAAAGTTCCTTGAAATTGTTTACTAATTTTCTAAAGTAAATTCCCTGTAAGGGGGAGCACCAGGAATGAGATTTTTCAATGTTGATTCTTACTCAAGGATTCTCAGGCTTTAATGGTGATGTTTAAGAATTGTTGATGCAAGTTAGTATGAAAACTGAGTTAGATATAGAACTTTAAACTCATGGAGATGGTTAGATAGTAGAACATTAAACTCAGGTGCCAAATACATATGGACTGGACATTGGGAATGTATACTAAGCCATATAACTCTCACAATTGTGGCCTAATTACCTCTGTTGTTTTGTATTATATCTATTATTATAATAGAAAGAACCATTTGTTGGACTGAAAGGGGGAGCTGTTAGGGGGGAAAATATATACCTTAAACTTAAAAAAAAAAGGAAGGGGATGGGTGGGTTGAGGCGGAAGAGGGTGGGAGGATGGGACTGGAGGGGGGAGTAGGGAGGGGATTGCGATTGAGATGTAACTTGAAGAAATAAAAAATAAAGAGAAAAAAAAGAATTGTTGATCCACTGTTACATTTCAAATATATCTTTTCAAAAAAATATGTGTAATTATGCTTACAAATACTGAAGTTCCTCATCAAGAACATAAGGAGAATGTTTAAAATAAGGGAACCACAGACATAATATTAATATTAGAATATGAAAATATTTTAAAAACTTTTTCAGAATCAACATCTTTGAAAATGCTTTTGCACAATAATTATGATACATAGTTTCAAGTATGATAGTATATATAATTTCAAAATTATATTTTTGGTAGAGATAGTATTATTTTCTTTTATATGTTTATAAATGATATTACAAACTCTATCTTTCCTACACAATGCTATCAGTGAAAGGGAAAATTAGGGTTCCTGACCTGAGCCTTTCACTTTTATAACCATTGATCAAGTCTTTAGAATTCATTTCAGGTGCTTCTGAGATTCCCGTTTTCACAGATTTTTTTATATTCTAATTTCCCCAAATCATATGACTTTGAAAGCTGCTGTGAACCAGTGAGGGAACAATATATAGTCAAATACAATATGGCAACTTTTTTTCCACAGAGTCTTTGGTGGACTAGGTCATTTCATTTTGTCAGTTGTGCAAATTCTCTAATCCACTTTATATGAATATGGACATCTCTTTTCCATTGAGTCATCTTATGAAAAGGAAGGAACTTTTTTTAAGGTTCACCATTGTTTAACATGAGAACACAAAATTCCTTGAAGTTTCATGTCATTATAAATGGGAGTAATTTCGATGGCATTTGTTTGGCATGACTATTGAATTAGCAATTTTGGCAATTTAGTTAGAATAATGTCATGAAAGCTTAAGTGTTCGACAATTATCATTTGAAAACATCAAGAATTTGGTTTTAATAAATAATTAGACTCTTATTCCATGCACACATCCCATTTACAACTTTCCAATCAGTATTCTTCTCCCTAGATGTCCTCCTGCCTCTACTGGATCAGTTGTAGGACAATGATGACACTATTTCATGAGACTGTACAAGATATTCCTACTCTAACCTCAGCATACTTTTCCTAAAAATGTGCCTGTCTGTCATACCTACTGCTTCTACTTCTTCAATGCCTATGAAAAACATATAGAGAATAGGCTAATTTGAAAGTAATTTGCACTGTTTGGCAAATAAATATTTATAAATGCCAATTTTACATCTGTTGGTTTTAAATTTATTACCTAAATTAACAAAGTTTAAATGAACACAAAACTCTAAGATTCACCTTGGCAAGCCTGTCACTGCAGTAATCTCAGCACAGAGGCGTTGAACCATGCTATGTCACTCTGGATTCTCTAATGTGGCTTTGAGTCCTGCAAAGATGATTGGAGGTTGATGTGTGTCAGGTTCTCAGGAAACCAGGCACTTTATTATAGAGATATGAGAAAATGTGATGAATGTCAAAATGGCATAAAGGCTATGTCATTGCTCCAAGCAGCTTAAGGGAAGAGATGTTTTTAGAATTCTAGCAGCACCAATCCCATAGCCTCTCAACCACTAGTGATTCTTGACTTGAACAGTGAAATTAATAGTCGTTGAACACACTTATTTCAAGGATTTGTTGAATGACCAGAGTATTAAAAAGTTGTAACTGACACTAAATAATCGTATGCATCATGGGTGGAGGAACAGAACATGACCATGTATTCCACCATACTTTACAAGTACAGAAACAATGAATTTCAAAAAATTTAAAAGGAGCCACATAAGTAGAATGACAGCTTCATGGGCTGTGACTCTGTTTCCTTTCTCTCAACTTCCATCTCTTGATCATGTGCTACTTTCATTTATTTTTGTTTGTTGTTAGAATAGGAATAGCTATATTATTTCTTAAAGAATATAGCCTAGCCAGGTTTACTCATGATGATGTAAGGTTTCTTATGCACAACATTTGTTCTGACTTTTGGTCAAATAATTAGATTCTGGCAATTTCTTCTGTTCTGTAAATCAATCACATGTCCCTGCCTTTCCCTTGGCTTCCTTTCACAGTATGTGTCTCCTGGATGACTCAGCTCTACCACAATGGACACATTGTTTCTCTAATGTGCTTTAGATCAACCATACATGGTAATGAATGCAATAGATATCCTTGAGAAAACATACAGCAGATGTAACAATTTTACTAGATGCTGATTTTTCTACCAGGTGGAGTTTCTGACAGTTGGGACTTCATATGATGTAGTTATCTTCCTCTTTAATGGCTACCACAGTGCTTTGTAAACAAGGGGCTGCTAACCCTTCTCTATTCTTCCACACATGGACCATCTCTATTTTAAGTGAGTCTATATTGTATGTAGTTTACACATACTGATTTCTTCTTATATGATAAACAGGTGATATTGCAATCATGTCTTTTTATTTACAACACAACAGTTAAGAAATTAATTTTTGAAGTCTAAATTTAAATCACATTTCCATCACTATCAAGTCATTCTGGTAAACTTACCTTGGTATGCAAATAATTAATAGGAATTCTGACCCAATAGTGTAGGGGTTAGATAAATTAGATTTAGTAAATATATAGGGGTTTCTGATACTGTCTCTTAATTCGGGACATGAACAGCATTATCAGCATGAAGTCAGGAAAAACAGGAAAGACTTAATAGACTGAAAAACAAGGCTGAAGTCAGGAAAAACAGGAAAGACTCAATAGACTTGAAAAAACAAAGTATCTGGCCTGACATTGTTTTCAGCTGCTAAGTGGGCGGAGCCCAAATTAAGATGAAACAGAGTTCCTCCTATTTGAGGACAGTGCATGGAGCCCAGAAAGGGAAGAGGCCCCTGATGCTAGAGAGCTCCAAGAGTCCTGCTGAAAAAAGGGCTGGCCATTGATGGCCAGCTCTCTCCCTGAAGCAGGAAGAAGCTGGTGAGCAAAGAAAGCCTGAGCAAGACACCAAAAGGCCAAGGACTGGACCCTGTGGCTCAGCTTTTGTCTGGAGGGGTTTGATCTGTCCGATCAGTGGCCTAGGGGAAACTGTGCCTGGCTTTAAGGACTGAGGCAGAGCAGCTGAGTTCCTGATTCAAAAGAAGTAAGTTGGCCTGCAGATGGCTGGGGTCTCCCACAGAGAAGAAAGCATGAAGCCTTATTTAAGGTGAGACTGCAATAACCAACTTACCCTGACGAACCTGCATCTGAGAGATCCAGAAAAAGGACTGCTAAGTGCATTAAAGAATCTACAACAAAGACTGTGTTCCTGATGACTGAGGACCTGCCCCAGAGACTAAAAGGTTATGAAAGTAGTTGTTATAATTATCAATAGGTTTAGTGGATAGGTTAAAGGGGTTGTAAGAATTTATAGGATTAATAGATAAGAAATTGTAAATGTTTGTTATAAGTGAATTTAGTAATAAATAAATAAGTGTTAAATAATAATTTAAAAGTTCGGTTACACAATAGTCCTATTAGAATAAGGACTGTGTCAAGAAATGGTAGTTTAAAAAGAATGTCTTCTTACATGAGAAAGCCTAAAATGTAAACAATATCTTCACAGATCTTTTTTTTATTATAATTGGAATGAATGTGTCTTCATTTAACACTTTCATGATTTTCTGATGTAAAATAAAATCATATTATATGATGTAACAAATCTATCAAAATATTATGGAAAATTAAGGAATTAGAAATTACAGTTTTAGTCCTTCTTCGTTGTACCATATATTCTATTGTTTTTCTCCTTCCCCAGTAAAATAACTTTTAAAAGTACCTTAATTTATTTTTATTTTTTTGTGTATTGATTTTTATTGCATGGGTGTCTGTGCACTACATATATGCCTGGTGTTCAACGATGTTGAAGCCTCTGAAACTGAAGTTACAAGGTGGTAATTAGCTACAATGTGGGTGCTTGGGACCAAGTCCTCTGCAAGAAGACTTAACTATTAAAACACTCTTTGCTATAAAATATTTTTGAAGTTGGAATTTTACACACACACTAAAATGTAAATGAACACTGAAAGGCATTTTTACAAAAGAAAATTATATCAGTAATATTCAGAAATAAAGCATGATCTGCACTTCATAAACTTCCCCCACAGAAACAACTGATGAGCTCTCTATTGTCTTATCTTTCAGTTTGACCTTCTGAACTAACTGTGATAGAAAATTCTTTTCTCATGGTTTCTTCCATTCAGAGTAGTGATTGTGAGGTTGGTTAAATTTTCTTGTGGAAATTGTTCATTCCCACTTATAATTTTGCTTCTTTTGCCTATGATGCAATTTCATTTCAATTTCAATTTCTCTTCTCTACTGTTTATACATTTGTGTTATTGCAGTTTGAATTCTTTTGACTAATGTCATCACTCTTTTTCTTTTTACTGTTTATTACTTCAACTTACATCTCCATCACAGTCCCCTCCCTCCACCCATCCCTGGCCCTCCCTATCACACTCCCACCTTCTCCCCATTACCACCAATCCTACTCCTCCTGTGTGGGATGCCCTACATATCAGTCCCCTTCAGTTCAGCAGCCAGATGAGGACTAAGAGCTTCCTCTTGCACTGGGGGCTTACATGGCAGCTCCACTAGGGCAAAGTACTCCTCTAACAAATAACAAAGTCTATGTTCATGTTTCTTTCAGTCAGTTGGTTGCAAGATAGTTATCCTGTACTATATGGCTAAAATCCAGTTATAAGTGAATAGATGCTATATGCATCTTTCTGGGTCTGGGTTAGCTCACTCAGGATGAGCTTTTCTAGTTCCATCCATTTGGCTGTAAATTGCATGATTTCATTGTTTCTGATGGCTGAGTAGTGTTCCATTATGTGAATGTACCACAGCTTTTTTATCCATTCATCGTTTGAAGGATTCCTGGTTTTTTTTTTTTTTTTTTTTTTTTTTTTTCCAGTTTCTAGCTATTACAAATAAAGCTTCTATGAGCATAGTTGAGGAGATGTCCTTGTGGTTTGGTGAGGAAACATTTGGATGTATACCCAGGAGTGGTATGGCTGGGTCTTGAGGTAGAGCTTTTCTAAGTTGTCTAAGATATTGCCAGACTGATTTCCACAAGTTTGCACTCCCACCAGCAATGAAGGAGTGTTCCCCTTTCTCCACACCCTCACCAGCATGTGCTGTCATTTGAGATTTTGATCTTAGCCATTCTGACTGGTGTGAGATGGAATCTCAGAGTCGTCTTGAGTTGCATTTTTCTGATGATTAAAGATGCTAAGCATTTCTGCAAGTGTCTCTCAGCCATTAGAGATTCCTCTTTTATGAATTCTTGGTTTAGCCTTGTACCACAATTTTGATTGGATTATTTGGTTTCTTGGTGTTTAATTCCTTGAGTTCTTTATAAATTATGGATATTATCCCTCTGTGGGATGTAGGGTAAAGATCTTTTCCCAATCTGTAGGTTGCTGCTTTGTTCTAATGACAGTGCCCTTTGCCTTACAGAAGCTTTTCAACTTCATGAGGTCTCATTTATTGATTGTTGGTCTTAAAGTCTGAGGTGCATGAGAGGTCTAATATTTACATGTTACTAGTGCTTGTATATTATATATACTTTTTAAGTCTCCCCATTTGTATAATATTGAAAAAGATATGTTTCAGGAACTTGTATTCTCAACTTAAAATGGGAATTCATTGATTATATCCAAGTTTTTATTGTCTATAGTTTAGATATTGATGTCTTAGAGATTACTTAAATAAGTTCTATATGGACCCACAATGTACTATTTTTTTTTCAGAATAACTCTGACATCAACACTTCATATTGAAGCATATTCATATTGTGATAGACATTTTATTTTAAAGATACACAATAAATTTGGGACAGTGAGATAATTATTTCTAAATGCATAGAGATTAGTCAGCTCCACCTGAAATTGGAATGACAAGCACAGTGGTAAATAACACAATCCAGCTGCTGATCCTTTTTATATGCCGTGCATTCACTGAGGTATCAGAACGTGGAAAATATAATGTTCCTACCAACATCTCTTGTTGAATTAATGCCCAGGTGAGTTCCTTTCAAATCCTGCAGTTGTATCTTAGCACAAACAAGAAGCACTAAGGCATCATCCTTATTAGGATCCAATTTGCCACAGCAGCAGTCAAGTGATTCAATTTCTCCCAGGGGTGATGGGAAGGAAAGAGCAGGGCTAGAAAAATTTCAATTAAATTCATAGTGCAATGCACATGTGGAATTCAATATTGACAGCTCTAATTAGTCCTACTTTACTGTCACAAGTTCATTAAGTGACAGAAAAGAATTAAAGTTACTCTATATTTTTATGTTTTAAAAATTCACCATTATTTTAGTACTGAAGTTTCATTACTTATTATCTCATTTAATTTAGTCTTCATGGAGATTCTTGGGGTTTTGAAAAATTTACTTCTTATTATTGTAATACATGCATAAACAGATATGCAAACCATCAGTTAGAAGAGCATCCTACAGTAAAATACATGGTTGGAAAAACTATAATCATAAAATGTCGAGCTCAGATATTTGCCAGTGTTTATTTGAATTTTCATGAATTACTCAGTGTAACATACAACACATCAACCAAAATGTTGATAAAATTAATCATTAAACAGAAATCACGCTTTTATCATTTTTCCAAACTGAAAAGCACAACAATTTCCAATAAGAAACATAATACTACTCCTGATTACAATTCATCAGAATTAAACTTATTATGCATTGCATTGTCATCTCTGTTTGAATATTCTCTCAAAGTTCTTACCAAATAAAAAGGTATCCTATAATGCTAAACTCAAAACAGAAAGGCAAATACTACTCAGTATGTCTGTCCTGGCTGGTTTTGTGTGTCAACTTGACAAAAGTTAGGGTCATCAGAGAGAAAGAAGGCTCAGTAAAGAAAATGGATCCATGAGAACCAGCTGTAAGGCATTTTCCCAATTACTGATCAGAGGGGAAGGGTCCAGCCCATTGTGAATGGTGCCATCGCTGGCCTGGTAGTCCTGGGTTCTATAAGAAGGCAGATTGACTAAGCCAGGGAAGCAAGCCAATAAGCATTGCCCCTCTTTGGCTTCTGAATCAGCTCTTGCTCTCAGATTCCAGCCCTGCTGGAGTTACTATCTTGGCTTCCTCCAATAATGGATTGTGATCTGAAAGTATAAGCCAAATAAACTCTTTCCTCTCCAACTTGATTTTTGGTCATGGTGTTTCATAGCAGCTTCAAAACACTAAGACAAATTGGTATCAGAATTGAGGTATTGCTCTGACAGCCCAGGTCATGTTCTGTGGAAGAACTTTAGGACATTGGACTAGAAGAGCCATTGGATGTTAAGTGCTCTGTGTGATGTTCTGTAGGAGCCTGGGAGATAGGAATGTTGAGAGTAGTTTAGAAGATAGAGGCCTGACGTGACATTTCAGCATGAAGATTAAAGACTCTATCAGGGTCTTTTGTTAATTTGATTTAAATTTCTATGATTCTTGTTATCTGGGGCTGAAGAATCATCTGTGATCAACAAAACACCAACCCCACATATGACAGAGGGCCAATATCCAAAATTTACAAAGAACTCAAGAAATTAAATGCCAAGATACCAAATAATCCAATCAAAAAATGCGGAACAGAACTAAACAGAGAATTCACAAAGGAGGAATCCTTAATGGCTGAGCGACACTTGAAGAACTATTCAGCATCTTTGATCATCAGAGAAATGCAACTCAAGATGACTCTGAGATTCCATCTCACACATGTCAGAATGGCTAAGATCAGAAGCTCAAATGACAGCACATGCTGGTGAGGGTGTGGAGAAAGGGGAACCTTCCTCCATTGCTGGTGGGAGTGCAGGCTTGTGCAACCACTATGGAGGTCAGTCTGGCGATATCTTAGAAAACTTGGAATAGCTTTGCCTTGGGACCCAGGCATACCACTTCTGGGTATACATCCAAATGATTCCTCACCAAACCACAAGGACATTCTCTCATCTGTGTTCATAGAAGCCTTATTTGTAATAGCTAGAAACTGGAAACAACCCATATATGCCTCAACTGAGGAATGGATAAAAAAAAAAAAGTGTGGTGCATCTACACAAAGGAATACTACTCAGCCAGCAGAAACAATAAAACCATACAATTTGCAGCTAAATGGATGGAAATAGAGAAGCTCATCATGAGTGAGCTAATGCAAACTCACAAGGATGCACATGACATCTATTCACTTATAATTGGATTTTAGCTATATAGTACAGGAAAAATATGCTACAGCCAATGCACCAAAGGGAACAGGAACATAAACTTTGTTTCCTGTCAGTGCGACACTTTGCCCTATTGGTGCTGCCTGGTAGTCCCCCAGTTTATGAGGAGGCTCTTGGCTCTCATATGACTACTGAACTGGGGCGGGAGACTTTTATGTAGGGACACTCCACTCCAGAGCAGTGGGATGGAAGGGATAAGGGGTAGAGGTTGGGAGGGCAGGACTGGGAGGACACTATGATGGAGCTGTAACCTGAAGTAATAAATAAACATAAAAAATGACACCAGAACTACTAAAGCAAAACCTTTGCGTTACTGGAACAATTGATGCTGGTTAGTTGGAGCCAAGAAATTAGTGGTGATTAAAATGAGAGCAGCATCACTGAGGTGAAATCTTCTGTCATGTGATTTCTGAGAACAGAAAGAGATAGCCAAGGTGGTACCTCATGCTGGCAGCTGGACTTGGTAATGTGTAAGTGTCACCAAGCTGGTATTTAACCTGAGTCTTCACACCTACTGACTATTGTCCATGGTACTGGAAGATATTTGTCATGGTGTTAGAGGAGAAAAAAAAAAGTAAATATCAACACAGCTACAAACCCATGGTTCTACAGTCATGAAATGCCTGCATGGTACTAGTGGCACAAATGCTGTGAGGGTAACTAACCACTATCTGATTGGATATAAGGTCTACTTCATGTGGTGAACACAGACATGAAACTACTTGATTGGCTAAGAACCTAAGACTAGGTAGGCAATGGACCTACTGAAAAACCAAATATAGTTGTTCAGCTAAATGAATATGAAAATAAAATTACTCTTAATGACATTCTGTTATATTCATAGATCAGTTTTTCACTCAGCCAAAGCCAGAGAAGTTTCCTGGTGCAGTGGATGGTAACAAACATAGAGACCCACAACTGGATAATGTGCAGATTTTGAGAGATATTGGAACACTTAGTCCTAAATGGGATGCTTTATCAAACCCTTCTCCTCAGGGTTTAAAGAAGTTTGTGGAAGAGGAAGCATAAAATCCCCCCTTTTTTTTCCCAAAGTGATTAGATGATACCAAGGAAGCAGTGTCTTTCAGACTTAACAGGATGGATTGACATATGAATGCACAGAGAATGTGGCAACATGCATAGGGCCTGCACAGATCCAAGTAAGATAGGATGCCACATTAAGACAGGGAAATATACCCAGGTTCCCATTCCTAGTGAAGAAGCTATCTTCAACTGACAAACACTTGCAAAGGGAAAGTCTGGTACCTCAGTGGAGTCTCACTCACAATACAAGCCATACTTAAAGACATGTCCCATGTCCATCAGTAGATAGCCAAGACAAAATAAACCCATTGGTACTTTTGAAGATTTTTTCCTCATATTTTTTTTGTTCATGAATTTCAAAATCATTTTAACTTATTAGTGTTTTCCTTCTTTATTATGTTTTCTGATCATTATTTTCATGGGTCTTGTTTGTGCATATGTGTGTGTGTATATATGTTTAAGTGTTTCTTACAGTTTTTCTTTTAATTAATTCTGATTTGTTTTTTGTCCATTTTTATTTGAATTTTGTTTCCAAAAATGATAGAAGGAAGAGGTAGACTAAGCTGGTAGGGAGGGCCATTGAGGATATGAGGGAAATAAAACCATGATTAGAATACATTGTATGAAAAATTATTTTCAATAATGCCCCCCCACTCACATACAGACAAAAAATTTTCCAACAACACACTTTGAAGAAAAACTAGACTTCAATAAATGATTCTGAGGAAACTGAGCTTTTACTTTCAAGAAAATGAAACTAGACTTTCTGGCTTTAAAAAAATCAAGTGAGCATTGAACATACACTGAAAGATTATATGCAAAACCAAGGAACTACTAGAAGAAACTATAGGGGAAACATTTCAGGACAATGGCATGTGTTAATCTTTTTATTTTGACAAGATTCCAAAACACACTACAAAAAAAAAAAAAGCAGCAATCAATGACATCTAACTGAAAAGCTTCATATAACAATGAGAATAATCAAGACAGTGAAGAAATAAAGTACACTTGTAACAAAATATTGCAAAACTATGCGTCTGGCACTAGATTAATATTAAGAATATAATAAGAACTCACAAAACTACAGAATCTTTATGCACCATTTTTGAGCATATAAATTATTATACTCATTACTATGGAAGTTTCACAAATAATAAAATTGGTAAGAAAACAAAGACAAAAATGAAGGAATGAGTACTAGGCTTGTCTTAGCTTCAGTTTCTATTGCCGTGATTAGTATCATCACCAAGACCAAATAAATGAACAGGGGAAGGCCTCTGTCTTCCTTCAGTTCGCAGGCCATAGTGCATCAGTGAAGGAAGTCAGAGCAGAAACTCACAGCCGGATCATGGAAGCAGGAACTGAATCAAAGCCATGGACAAACACTGCTTATGGGCTTTCTCCCCATTGCTTTCTCACCCTGCTTTCTTATAAAACCAAGGACAAATCCCCAAGGTGGGCACTGCCCACGCTAGCCTAAACCCAAAGAAATCAATTATTGATCAAGAGAAGTGTCTTGAGAGACAGGCTAACTGTGGTGACAATTGCGAACATGCTGAAGACAACCACCACTGTTGCAAGGGCTGCGTCTGGTTCTGTGGCCCAGAAGATACAGAATAACAAACTTGATCAGAGGCAATGACATATTTCATGTAAACTTAGTTTATAGGTACTTTGTTAAAGTGTTTTGTTTCATGTGTTTCAGAGAAATTAATCTACAAATTTCCTGCTCTCCTTGTGTTCATCATTATCCAATTTTAATGTATAATTAACATATAAATATCAATAGTTTTTTACTTTTATTATTTGTGAAATTTCCTTAATAATGACTGTAATAATGTATACATCTCATCAACAATATATAAAAACATTGCATTTTCTCTACATCCAGTCATAAGTTTGTGTTTTTCAATTTAATGATATTTATTCTTAACTAGTGTTATAACTTGCCACACTGTCATTTGATTTTATTCTTTGAAAATTATTGATGTTGAACTTTTTGTTTGCTTGTTTAGTTGCTTGGTTTGTATAGATTTGATCTAGGTGTCCATCAGTAGATGAAAATGGATGGTTGGGGAAAATCAACATACTAAGTAAAACAAAGCAGTGTTTAAGGAGAAATATCATATTTTCTCTCATAGCTGGATCCTAGACCTCACACAACACATACACACAGATATATGTGATGTAAAAATCATGAGGAGAGTGTATCATAAAATAGATTACTTAGAGTTGGGAGGGAAGAGTAAAAGTAAAAGGAGGTGAACAGCAGTTATATGTACATTATATATTAGAAAAATCTTTATGAAATTTATATATACATATACTTATATATATACACTCACTATATATAGTGAATGTGTGCTAATAAAATTAAAATAGAATTACTTTCAATGACACTAGCATATTTAGACAAAGAAAAGAAAGCAGCATGTAAAAGATGCGCTTGTATTTCCATGTTTATTGCAGTACTGTTCCAAAAGTAAATATCTACCAAATAATAGTGAAAAAAAATGTGGTTTATTTGCCCATTGCAATATTACTTAGATTTAGAAACAAAGGAAACATTTGAATTTCCCATAAGATAGCAAATAAATGTGCTTTTTTGCTGTTTATTACTTCGATTTACATCTCCATCACAGTCCCCTCAGTTGAACCCTCCAGGGACCACCCTCTTACCTTCCCACCCTCTCCCCATTCTAACACCTATCCTACTTCTACAGTATGCCATGGCCTACATATCAGCCCCCTTCAGTTCAGCAGCCATATGGGGGCTAAGAGCTTCCTCTTGCACTGGGGCTCTACATGGCAGCTCCACTAGGGCAAAGGGTTCCACTAACAAGAAACAAAGTCTATGTTCCTGTTTCTTTCAGTCTGTTGGTTGTAG
Source organism: Lophiomys imhausi (assembly GCA_907164525.1). Taxonomy (NCBI): domain Eukaryota; kingdom Metazoa; phylum Chordata; class Mammalia; order Rodentia; family Muridae; genus Lophiomys; species Lophiomys imhausi. The sequence goes on along the minus strand of CAJQZJ010000727.1, from coordinate 4,600,203 downwards.
GATAGTTATTCTGTACTATATGGCTAAATTCCAGTTATAAGTGAATAGATGCCATGTACATATGTCTGTGTTAGTTCACCCATGATGAGCTTTTCTAGTTCCATCCATTTGGCAGCAAATTACATGACTTCCTTGTTTCTGATGGCTGGGCAGTATTCCATTGTGTAAATATACCATAGCTTTTTTATCCATTCATCACTTAAGGGACATCTGGGTTGTTTCCAGTTTCTAGTTATTACAAATAAAGCTGCTATGTACATAGTTGAGGAGATGTCCATGTCGTTTGGTGAGCAATCCTTTGGATCTATACCCAGGAGTATTATGGGTGGGTCTTGAGGTAGAGCTATTCCAAGTTTTCTAAGATATCGTCAGACTGATTTTCACAGAGATAAAACAAGTTTGCACTCCCACCTGCAATGGAGGAGTGCTCCCCTTTCTCCACAACCTTGTCAGCATGTGCTGTCCTTTGAGGTTTTTTATCTTAGCCATTCTGACAGTTGTGAGAAGGAATCTCAGAGTCATCTTGAGTTGCATTTCTCTGATGATTATGGATGTTGAGCATTTCTTCAAGTGTCTCTCAGCTATTTGAGATTCCTCTTTTGTGAATTCTTGATTTAGCTCTGTATCTATTTTTTGATTGGGCTATTTGGTTTCTTGATGTTTTAATTCTTGATTTCTTTATAAATTTTGGATATTAGCCCTTTGGATATTTGGTGAGGCTGGTTTTATTTTAAGTTCTTTGATCCACTTGGGCTTAAGTTTTGTGCAAGTTGATAAATATGGGTCTATTTGCATTATTTTACATATAATGAACAACCAGTTCAAATAACACCATTTGTTGAAGATGCTGTCCTTTTTCCCTTGTATGGTTTTGAATTCTTTGTCAAAAAAAATTTTTTTATGAGTTGAGGCTACTCTCTCTTGGTGGTCAGCTAGCCTTTTTCTTTTTTTTTTTCCTTTATTTTTTATTTCTTCAAGTTACATCTCAATCGCAGTCCCTTCACTATTCCCCCTCCAGTCCCACCCTCCCACCCTCAACCCCCCATCCTCTTCCCTTTTTTTTTTTAAGTTTAAGGTATATCTTATTTCCCCCTACAGTTTCCCCTTTCAGTACAACAAATGGCTCATTCTCTTATAATAATAAATACAATACAGTACAACAGAGGTAATTAGGCCACAGTTATGAGGGTTATATAGCTTAACGTACATTCCCAATGACCAGTCCATATGTATTTGGTACCTGACTTTAACATTCTACTATCTAAACATCTCCATGAGTTTAAAGGTCTATATCTGACTCAACATTCATACTAACTTGCAACACAATTTTAAAAGTATCTTCTTAGATTTATAACACTCTCTTGACTCCTAAACAACTCAAAATTTAATTATGAGACTCTAGCTATCTGTTCTTCAACCACCTCAGAGACCTGAGAGGGATAAATATATCTATCTGATTTTATAGGAAATACAGGGCCTGTAGCTTCCCAAACTAAGAAGTGACATACCAGTGGCTGCCTGGACAGTTCCCATTTTCTCTCCATACATTACAGCATCGATCTTCAGTCATTTGGCCCCATTTCTCTGACAAACATTGATTGTAGAGCAGGGGTTATGAAGGACTTACCTACCCTGTCTTGGCAGAGCTAGGCTGTGGACTTACCTGCTTCCAGGTTTTGTCCTTTTTGGACAGCATTCTGTCTACAGTTGGAGCAAGGGGCTTTTCCTACCAAGAGATAGGCTTGCGACTAATTCAATCATCTCCCACTGGAGATTCTTCGATGCTCATCTTCTACTTGGAGGAGAATAGGGGGTGCTGTCAGGAGCTGATATGTCTTGATGTAAAAAAATCTAAAGTTACAAAAACATCTTTGAATGCCATTTTCTGCAGATCTCTTGAGGTTTTTGAAGAGGCCCTATCTATCTCTTCTATTAGGATAAGCAGATGTTGCTTGTCTCTTAGCATTCTGATTAGCTTAGCAAGTAACTATAATAGGCTGTCATAGTACCTAACAGAATGACCGGCTTGCATAACCATTAGTTTGCATTTCTTAATTATCCTAAACAGTTTATGACAATTGGTAGTAAAAGGCCGAAACATCACATTTCATTTTTTTTCTTTACCTCCTAAACCTTCCGTCCCACTTCTGTGGGGTGGGGTGTCCTTATATAACAGTCCCTCATCTCAATTGAGAGGTCGTATGAGGGCCAAGAGCCTCTTCATTCATTGGGGATCTACAAAGCAGTACCATCAGTGAAAAGTGTCTTGTTGCCCGGGAGAGAGAACTACAAAACAAACAAACCAATAAGCATACAATAGATAAAAAAGATTAAAAAATAGAAAAAATATAACTAATATATAAAAAATAAATAAAAATTAATAATAAGAAGTCTATGTCCAAGTTCCCTTTGGTGTGTTAGTTGTAGTATCGATACCTTCTACTATATAGCTAAAATCCTACTATAATGAATAAATGCCATATGTGTCCTTCTGAGTCTGGGTTAGTTCACTCAGGATGAATTTTTCTAGTTCCATCCATTTGGCTAAAATTGCACAATTTCATTGTTCCTGATAGCTGAATAATATTCCATTGTGTAGATGTACCATAGTTTTTTAAACCATTCTTCGGTTGAGGGACATCTGGGTTGTTTCCGGTTTCTAGCTATTACAAATAAGGCTGCTATAAACATGAGGAAACTTCCTTGTGATTTGGTGAGGAATCATTTGGATGTATCCCCAGAAGTGGTATGGCTGGGTCCCAAGGCAGAGCTATTCCAAGTTTTCTAAGATATAGCCAGACTGACCTTCATAGTGGTTGCACAAGCCTGCATTCCCACCAGCAAAGGAGTAGGGTACCCCTTTCTCCACACCCTCGCCAGCATGTGCTGCATTTCAGTTTTTGATCTTAGCCATTTTGACAGGTGTGAGATGGAATCTCAGAGTCGTCTTGAGTTGCATTTCTCTGATGATTAAGGATGTTGAGCATTTCTTCAAGTGTCTCTCATCCATTAGGGATTCCTCCTTTGTGAATTCTCTATTTAGCTCTGTCTCCCATTTTTTGATTGGATTATTAGGTTTCTTGGCATTTAATTTCTTGTGTTCTTTGTAGATTTTGGATATTAGCCCTCTGTCAGATGTGGGGTTGGTGAAGATTTTCTCCCAGTCTGTAGGCTGCCGTTTTCTTCGAATGACAGTGTCCTTTGCCTTACAGAAGATTTTCAGTTTCATGAGGTCCCATTTATTGATTGTTGATCTCAAGTCCTGAGCTGTTGGTGTTCTGTTCAGGAAGTTGTCGCCTGTGCCAATTAGTTCGAGGGTTTCTCCCATTTTTTCTTCTAGTAGATTTAGTGTGACTGGCCTTATGTTAAGGTCTTTGATCCACTTGGACTTAAGGTTTGTACAGGGTGATAAGTATGGGTGTAACTTCATTCTTTTACAAATGGACATCCAGTTTGACCAGCACCATTTGTTGAAGATGCTGTCCTTCTTCCATTGTGTCGTTTTGGCTTCTTTGTCAAAAATTAGGTGGCCATAAGTGTGTGGGTCTATTTCCGGATCTTCAATTCGATTCCATTGATCTACTGGTCTGTTTTTATACCAATACCATGCTGTTTTTACAACTATTGCTCTGTAGTACAGCTTGAAATCTGGGATGGTAATACCTACAGATGTTTTTTTTTTTTAATAATTTATTTTTTATTTCTTCAAGTTACATCTCAATCACAATCCCCTCCCTACTCCCCACTCCAGTCCCACCCTTCCACCCTCCTCCCCCTCAGCCCCACCATCCTCTTCCCTTCTTTTTTTTTTTTTTTTAGTTTAAGGTATTTATTTTTCCCCCCAACAGCTCTCCCTTTCAGTCCAAGTAATGGTTCTTTTTCTTATAACTATAAATACAATACAAAACAACAGAAATAAATAGGCCACGATTATAAGAGTTATATGGCTTAGCATACATTCCCAATGTCCAGTCCATATGTATTTGGCACCTGACTTTAACATTCTACTATCTAACCATCTCCATGAGTTTAAAGTTCTACATGTAACTCAGCTTTCATACTAACTTGCCTCATAATTTTAAAAATATCTTCTTAGATCCAGAACACCCTCTTGATTCCTAAACAACTCAAAATTTAACTATGAGACTCTAGCTATCTATTCTTCAACCACCTCAGAGACCTGAGAGGGATAAATATATCTGATTATATAGGAAGTGCAGGGCCTGCAGCTTCCAAAACTAAAAAATGACATACCAGTGGCTGCCTGGACAGTTCCCATTTTCTCTCCATACATTACAGCATCAATCTTCAGCCATTTGGCCCCATTTCTCTGACAGACATTGCTTGTAGAGCAGGAATTATGAAGGACTTACCTACCCTGTCTTGGCAGAGCTAGGCTGTCGACTTATCTGCTTCCAAGTTTTGTCCTTTTTGGACAGAAGTCTGTCTACAGTTGAAGCAAGTGGTTTTTCTTGCCAAGAGAATGGCTTACCACCAATTCAATCATCTCCCACTGGAGATTCTTCGATGCTCATCTTCTAATTGGAGTAATATAGGGGGTGCTGTCAGGAGCTGACATGTCTCGATATCAAAAAATCTTAAGTTAAGAAAACATCTTTGAGGGCTGGAGAGATGGCTCAGCGGTTAAGAGCACTGGCTGCTCTTCCAGAGGTCATGAGTTCAATTCCCAGCAACGACATGGTGGCTCACAACCATCCACAATGAAATCTGGTGCTCTCTTCTGGCCTGCAGATATACCTGCAGACAGAACACTGTATACATAATAAATAAATCTTAAAAAAAAAAAAAGAAAACATCTTTGAATGCCATATTCTGCAGATCTCTTGAGGTTTTTGAAGATGCCCTATCTATCTCTTATATTTAGATAAGCAAATATTGCTTGTCTCTTAGCAACTTGATTTCTGAGTAGCTTAGAAAATAACTGTGATAGACTGTCATAGTAACTAACAAAATGACACGTTTTCATGACTATTAGTTTCCGTTTCTTAATTATCCTAAACAGTTTATGTCGGTTGGTAGCGAGAGGTCAAAACTTGACATTTCATTTTTAAGTATTACTACAAACAATACCTTTAAGAAGCGTTACCCTTAATTTTGTATCAATATACAAAGATCAATACCAATGTGGCCAAATATAATCTTAATTTTGTATCAGTATACAAAGATCAGTACCGATGTAGCCCAATACAATCTTAATTTTACATTAATATACTACGGTCAATACCATTGTGGCCAAATATAATCTTAATTTTGTATCAATATACAAAGATCAATACCGATGTAGCCCTATACAATCTTAAATTTGCATTAATATACAATGATCAATACCAATTTAGCCAAATATAATATTAATTTTGTATCAGTATACAAAGGTATAAAGCTATATTCAATAATCTGTCCTTTTTTCTTGTTCTTTCCTATACTATGTCTATGTCCCATTTTTCTCAAGTCTGTTCACTCCTATATAGGAGAAAAAGGAGGATACAGAAAAGCAAAAGAGAGAAGTCCCTGGGTCTAACCTCCAAAACCCATTTAACAAGACCATTTACCAGATGTTTTTTTATTGTAAAGGATTGATTTAGCTATTCTGGGCTTTTTGTTGTTCCATATGAAATTGAGGCTAGCTCTTTCCAAGTCTATAAAAAAATTGTGTTGGTATTTTGAGAGGAATTGCATTGAATCTATATATTGGTTTTGGTAGGATGGCCATTTTTATTATGTTGATCCTACCTATCCATGAGCATGGGAAATCTTTCCATCTTCTAAAGGCCTCTTCCATTTCTTTCTTCAAGGGCTTGAAGTTCTTGTTGTACAGGTCCTTTACTTGCTTGGTTAGACTTACCCCCAGGTATTTTATGTTGTTTGCAGCTATTGTGAAGGGGGTTGTTTCCCTTATTTCTTTCTCAGCCCATTTGTTTGTTGTATAAAGAAGGGCTTCTGATTTTTTTGAATTAATTTTGTATCCAGCCACTTGGCTGAAGGTGTTTATCAGCTGTAAGAGTTCTCTGGTGGACTTTTTGGGGTTGCTTATGTATACTATCATATAGTCTGCAAATAGGGATAATTTGACTTCTTTGTTTCCGATGTTTATCCCCTTGATGTCCTTTAGTTGTCTTATTGCTCTAGCAAGAACTTCAAGTACTATATCGAAGAGATATGGTGAAAGTGGACATCCTTGTATTGTCCCTGAGTTTAGAGGAAATGCTTCAAGTTTCTCTCCATTTATTTTGATGTTGGCCACTGGCTTGCTGTATATTGCCTTTATTATTTCTAGATACAGCCCTTGTATGCCCGTTCTCTCCAGAACTTTTAGCATGAAGGGGTGTTTGATTTTGTCAAATGCTTTTTCTGCATCTAGCGAGATTATCATGTGTTTTTTTTCTTTCATCTTGTTTATATGGTGAATGACGTTTATAGACTTTCGTATGTTGAACCATCCCTGCATCCCTGGGATGAAGCCTACTTGATCATGGTTTATGATACTTTTGATGTGGTCTTGAATTCGGTTTGCTAGTATTTTATTAAGTATTTTTGCGTCTATGTTCATGAGGGAGGTTGGTCTGAAGTTCTCTTTCTTTGTTGGGTCTTTGTGTGGTTTAGGTATCAGGGTGATTGTGGCCTCGTAGAATGAGTTTGGCAATGTTCTTTCAGATTCTATTTTGTGAAAGAGTTTGAAAAATATTGGTGTTAGCTCCTCTTTGAAGGTCCGGTAGAATTCCGTGCTAAAGCCATCTGGCCCTGGGCTTTTTTTGGTTGGGAGATTTTTAATGGCTGTTTCTATTTCTTTAGGGGTTATAGGGCTGTTTAATCTGTTTATCTGATCTTGATTTAGCTTCAGCTTCGGTAGGTGGAATCTATCAAGAAAACTGTCCATTTCACTTAAGTTTTCAAATTTGGTGGAGTATAGATTTTTAAAGTAGGATCCAAATATTCTCTGGATTTCCTCAATGTCTGTTGTTATTTCTCCCTTTTCATTTTGATTTTGTTGATTTGTGTTTTCTCCCTCTGTCTTTTAGTTAATTTGGCTAAGGGTCTGTCTATTTTGTTGATTTTCTCAAAGAACCAACTCTTGGTTTCATTGATTCTTTGTATAGCTCTTTTTGTTTCTAAGTTGTTGATTTCATCCCTAAGTTTGATGATCTCCTGCCTTCTGCTCCTCTTGGGAGTGTTCGCTTCTTTTTTTTCCAATTCACTCAGTTTAGCTGTTAATTCGCTAATATGAGCTGTCACAATTTTCTTGTTGAAGGCACTTAATGCTATGAACTTTCCTCATAGCACAGCTTTCATTGTGTCCCATTGGTTTGGATATGTTGTGTCTTCATTTTCGTTGGATTTTAAGAGGTCTTTGATTTCCTTCTTTATTTCTTCCCTGACCCAGTGGTCCTCTAATACAGAGTTGTTCAATTTCCATGTGAGTGTAGACTTTCTGTTGATTCTTTTGCTGTTGAAGTCCAGCTTTATTCCATGGTGGTCTGATAAGATACAAGGGGTTATTTCAATTTTCTTGTATCTGTTGAGGCTATCTTTGTGTCCAACTATATGGTCGATTTTGGAGAAGTTTCCGTGAGGTGCTGAGAAGAAGGTGTATTCTTTTGTGTTTGGGTGAAACGTTCTGTAGAGATCTGTTAGGTCCATTTGGTTCATGATCTCTGTTAGACTCATTATTTCTCTGTTTGGCTTCTGTCTTGATGATCTGTCCATAGTTGTGAGTGGGGTGTTGAAGTCTCCCACTATTAAAGTGTTTGGATCAATGTGCGATTTAAGTTTTAGAAGTGTTTCTTTTATAAATGTAGGTGTCTTTGTATTTGGGGCATAGATGTTCAATACTGAGACGACCTCTTGGTGGATATTTCCTTTAATGAGTACGTAATGACCTTCTCTGTCTTTTTTTATTATCTTCAAATGGAAGTCTATTTTGTTTGATATTAGGGTGGCTACTCCAGCTTGTTTCCTGGGTCCATTTGCTTGGAAAACCTTTTCCCAGCCCTTTACTCTGAGGTAGTGATTTCTTCAATAGTGAGATGTGTTTCTTGTATACAGCAAAAAGATGAGTCTTGTTTACGGATCCAGTCTGTAAGTCTGTTCCTTTTTATTGGCGAGTCAAGTCCATTGATGTTGATGGATATTAGTGAACAGGGGTTGTTATTTCCCATTAGTTTGGTATAGCTGGCTGTCTTGTGTTTCTCTTTTGTTTAGTTGCTGTGGAGGTTTCTATTTCCTATGTTTTCTTGGAGGTAGTTATCTTCTCTGGGTTGGAATTTTCCTTCTAGGATCTTCTATATAGCTGGGTTTGTGAGGAGATATTGTTTGAATTTGATTTTGTCATGGGATATCTTGTTTTCTCCTTCTATGTTGATAAAGAGTTTTGCTGTGTATAGTAGTCTGGCTGGGAACCTATGTTCTGTCAGGGCTTGTAGGACATTCTTCCAGGCCCTTCTAGCTTTTAAAGTTTCTGAGGAGAAGTCAGGTGTGATTCTGATGGGTCTGCCATTGTATGTGACTTGGCCTTTTTCTCTTACAGCTTTTAATATCATTTCTTTTTTCTCTATATTTGGAGTTTCTATTATTATTTGGTGAGAGGAGTTTCTTTTCTGATCTAATCTGTTTGGTGTTCTGTAAGCCTCTTGGATTTTTACTGGCATCTCTTTCTTTAGGTTTGTGAAATTTTCTTCTATGATTTTGTTGAAGATATTTCTTGGAACATGGAGTCGGGAGTCTTTTCTTTCCTCTATGCCTATAATTCTTAGGTTCCGTCTTTTCATTGAGTCCTTGATTTCTTGGATGTTGTGGGTGAGAGATTTTTTAGTTTTCTCATTTTCTTTGGATGTTGTACTGATTTCTTCCATCGAATCTTCCATGCCTGAGATCCTGTCTTCCACCTCTTGCATTCTATTTTTCATACTCACATCCGTAGTTCCTGTTCTCTTCTCTTGATTCTCCATTTCCTCTTTTAACTTTGACTGTGTTTTCTTTATTGTTTCCATTTCTATTTTCATGTCTTGTATGGGAGTGTTCGTTTTGTAGTGTTCGTTTTGTACATTTCCTTCACCAGTTTGCTTGTTTTTGTCTGGAGATCTTTCATTGCTTTATCCTTTTCCTGTTCAAGCTGGGTCACCTTGGCTTGGACTCTTTAATGATGTTATTCATTGTTTTGACTTGTAAAATTGTGGCTTCTTTGAATTCCTTCATAGCTTTAAGTTCTTCTTGAAGGGACTTTATCACTTTCCATAATGTAGAATTCTCATCGTTTTCATGTGTTTCAGTTGTGGTGAGGTGATTCGGGCTGGACAGAATAGTGTTGCTTTCTTTTGTTGGAGACATTTCACTCGGTTTTTTTTTTTTTTTTTTTTGTCTGGGGCCTCCGGCCATGTGGAATTTCTTGCTGTCTTCTGGACTTGGGTCCATAGGGGGCACTGTGGTGTTGGATTCGAGTTGCCTTACTCCACCCCTATAAGGTGAGTCATCAGTCCCGCCTCCCAGGTGGAGACCTAATTAATTCAGGTGGTGGAGCTGTGTACAAGTAAGCTCTGGTTCCCCGCCGGAAGGGCCCATGCTATTACATAAGTCCGATATATGACAGTTTCATATATCTCACAGTTTGCCCGGGGTTGGTTCCTGTAGCGGGTAAATCTGCAGTTCAGCTTCAGTAGCCTTGCTGCTCCCGCGGCTTGGAAACTGGCCATTGACATCACAGACTAGGATCTGTGGTCTGAAGGCGCTTTGCAGCAGAGCTACATTCACTTCCAAGGTTCACAACCTTTTGCCAGATAATTGGATCGTCTGTGTGAGACCTGGGAGTGCCCAGCAGGGTGAGGATTATCTCTGCATGGGTTCTGAATCTGCTGGCTGGGTATTAGGTTGGAACTTACAGGGAGTCTCTCTCCTGTTGGGGGGATGGGTGATCCCGATTCCCGGGTCCACAGGCTTCCTATCGTGTCCGAGAGTTGGAAGGGACATCCTGCCCAGGGATCTTCCGTGGTCCCTGTGTAGCTAGGTGAGATTTAGAAGGGGTCGTGCCCTTTGTACAGCATCGTGGAACACTTGCCGCCTTGTGACTGTTGACCCCGAAATCAAAATATGTCCGTGCCAGCTGCCGCCATCTTGGATCCCCCCTTTGTCAAAATTTAAGTGACCATAAGTGTGTGGGTTTGTTTCTGGGTCTTCAATTCGATTCCATTGATCCACTGATCTGTTTCTATACCAGTACCATGCTGTTTTTATTACTATAGCTCTGTAGTACAGCTTGAAATCTGGGGTCGTGAAACCTCCAGATGTTTTTGTTTGTTTGTTTTGTTTTTTTATTGTACATAATTGATTTAGCTTTTTTTTCCATATGAATTTGAGAATTGTTCTCTCAAGGTCTGTAAAAATTATGTTGGTATTTTGATAGGAATTGCATTGAATCTGTATATTTCATTTGTTAGGATGGCCATTTTTATTATGTTGATCCTACCTATCCATGAACATGGGGGATCTTTCCACCTTCTGATGTCTTCTTCAATTTCTTTCTTTAAGGACTGAAGTTCTTGTCATACAGGTCTTTCACTTGCTTGATTAGAGTTCCTCCAGGTATTTTTGATTATTTGTGGCTATTTTGAAAGGTGGTGTTTTCCTGATTTCTTTCTCAGTCACTTTATCTTTTGTATAAAGAAGGGTTGCTGATTTTTTTGAATTAATTTTTTTATCCAGCCACCTTGCTGAAGCTGTTTATCAGTTGTAGGAGTTCTCTGGTGGAATTTTTGGGGTCACTCATGTATACTATCATATCATCTGCAGATAGGAATTCTTTGACTTCTTCCTTTCTAATTTGTATCCCCTTGATCTCCTTTAGTTGTTTTATTGCTCTAGGAAGAACTTCAAGTACTATGTTGAAGAGATATGGGGAGAGTGGTCATCCTTGTCTTGTCCCTGATTATAGAGGAAACACTTTACGTTTCTCTCCATTTAATTTGATGGTGCTTCTGGCTTTCTGCATATTGCCTTTATTATTTCTAGGTATGGTCCTTGTATTCCTGCTCTCTCCAGGACTTTTAGCAAGAAGGAATGTTGGATTTTGTCAAATTATTTTGAACTGAAAATTAATATGCTTATTGTCATTGCCATTTTTCAGATAAAGACCTTAAGCCTACAAGCTTTGAAGTGTCCCAAGGTCACAATGTTAATGAGGATCCTTTTCAGTACCTAATACAAGTTGTGTAAGATTCCTAAATTGTGCCTGAAGTATAAAATTATAAAACCAATGTGTTTCTCATATGCCAGGTAACAATGAACACTGTGTTAATAATGTATAAATTAACACCACAAGAAATAGGAAGGCAAGGGCACCCATTTCCATATTTTAATCTTCTCTCAAACTCTCATCATCTGGAGCCAAGCACCTGAATTCATCATTTTTTTTAGAGTATTTCTGATTGGTTAAAAGAAATGCCTCAGAAATTAATTTCACTATTTGGACCAATTTTGTTTTGTGTCTTATTTGTCATGGAAATGATCAATGTGTAATAATCAATAATTTTGAGGAATTGCCCTAAATGTACTTAGATCTTAGACATAATGGTGAGATATAGCAATACATCATCACTCATATATTAACATAAATAAATGCATGCATATGTCAATTTATATTGTATTTTGCATGGTATCATAGAATATTATATATTTCAGCAAAAGTATGTCTATATACATTATATCTGAAATTTTTCATTCCTGTTCATACTCTAATATGGAAACACCACATTAAAATATTCAGGATCACTTTCATTTTTCGCATAGCATTTCTTCAAGGCACAAAATTTTAGAAGATTTAAACTTAGTGGAGTATTTTTATTTAAAAAAAGTATTCATCATTACTTGCTGTGTCATTACCATGAAGTAAAATTTAGTCAGACTTTGGATTTCAAGAGACACTTGAGAAGCCTGAAACCAGGAAGAAGAGGTAAACGGGTCAAGTCCTACCTTATCTTGGGGAAGTACTTTGTTCACCATGAGAAAGGTGGGCCCTTCTCTCCATTGCAAACAAAACATAATCAAAAAGACATGTATTATATTGCTCAATTACAGCAAACTGCTTGCTAAGATCATGGCTGAATGCACAATTCTTTGTAGTAACACTCTTTGTTCCCAGCATCTCATCAGCATATTTTCCTGCTACTTTCTCCCAATAAACTAAGAAATGTAACTCTGATACAATCAAAGCAAGTAAACAATAGTGCATCCCATGTATTGTGCTCATTCACCTTTTGGTATTCGATCAACTTGCTATTTTTGGTGAGGTAACCTATTACAAATATATGCAGTGAAATGTGGTTAATATTAAAAGCTATATCTCAATATAGCTAAATGAAAACACGTGAGATTAGACTTTTTTCTAAGATAAAAACTTCACATTTTACAGAATGAATAAGACAGAGATACTTGACAAAAAAAAAACCTGATATAATAAAAACCTAATTTAAATACCGTCATAGCAAATGAATGGAAAACAGTCCTTTTGGTGTGTGGGGTAGGAGTGGGTTAAAAACTTAGAAGGCAGTGCTTTCCAAGAAGAAAAAAATCTAAACAAACAAGTTTTGTATTCTTTCTTCACTATCAACACAGCTATACATTTAAAATTTTGTTTAACTTCAAAAATATATCCCTAACAATAAAATAACACATAATTTAAATATACTCTAAATTCCCTGAGTACAGATAGATATATAAAGAATATTGTTAGTAATCACTCTGCATCTCTCTTTAGAGTTTTATTAATCATTAAATGTATCAGGTATAAAAGTACATAAAAGTTAATGTAGCAGTAATGAATTATAAAGTGAACCACTATAGAGTTAACCACTATTTAGTTTATTAAATTGAACAATGCCAACACACACACACAGAGAGAGAGAGAGAGAGAGAGAGAACATGTTTGCCAGTGTACACATAAATGAAATTATTTCTTTTTCTAATTTTTATTACATTAATTCCTTAATTTATTCTATGGTTACTTAGGTATGAGAGTTCTGAAATTGTAGTTCCCTGCTCTGGAATTTCTCTTAAGCCATTCATTGCTGTCTAGTTTTTTTTTTTGTTTTTTGTTTTTCTAGACAGGGTTTCTCTGTGTAACTGCTCTGGCTGTCCTGGACTCACCTTGTAGACCAGGCTGGCCTTGAACTCACAGGGATCCGCCTCCCTCTCCCTCCCAAGTACTGGGATTAAAGGCGTGTACCACCATGCCCGGCTAAAGTACACATTCTTTTGATAAGTTGATAGATAATTGATAACTTTTCTTTCAAGTATTTCTAGGACTATTTAATATATTTCAACGATCTGAACCTTGCATATGCAAAATTATATACATTTAAAATCTCTCCATGCTTATATCTCACACATATTGTATTTGATGCTATGAATTTGTGTATATATGAATACTGGTTTTTTGTGTGCACACTACTCATCCATACATCCTCTCTATCACAAATATATTTTTTTTCAATTACCTAGTTTTCATTTGATAGAACAAATGTTTTGTGGGGTTTTTGTGTGGGTTTTCGAGACAGGGTTTCTCTGTGTAGACCTGGCTGTCCTGGACTCACAAAGATCTGCCTGCCTCTGCCTCTCAAGTGCTGGGATTAAAGGTGTGTGCCACCACCACCCAACCTAGAACAAATGTTTTAACCTGTCTTCTTTGAAGGGCTATTAGTTTGCATTTGGTTTGTGGTAAGATATTGATTCTATTGCCCATCTAACACGATTTGTCTCTGTTAACATATACTAATTATATGGATAATAACTAACTATAATCAGATATATTTATCCTTCTCAAGTCTCTGATGTGGTTGAAGACTAGATAGCTTTAGTCTCATAGCTAAATTTTGTGTTGTTTAGGAATTAAGAGAGTGTTCTGTATCTAAGAAGATGTTTTTAAAATGGAGATGTAAGTTAGGATGCAAGCTGAGTTGGATATAGATCTTTAAACGCATGGAGATGGTTATATAATAGAATGTTAAACTAGGTTGCCAAATACGGATGGACTGGACATTGGGAATGTATGCTAAGCCTTATAACTCTCATAATTGTGGCCTAATTAGTTTTGTTGTTTTATATTGTATTTGTTGTTATAAGAGAAAGAGCCATTTGTTAGACTGAAAGGGAGAGCTGTTGGGGGGAAAAAGATATACCTTAAACTTGAAAAAAAAAAAGAAAGCAGATGGGGCAGTGAGGGAGAAGAGGGTGTGAAGGTGGGACTGGAAGGGGGAGTAGGGAGGGGACTGTGATTGCGATGCAACTTGAAGAAATAGAAAAATTAAAATTAAAATAAAAAAATATTGGAAAACTTCAATATCCCACTGTCACCAATGAGCAGGTTATTCAGGCAGAAACTAAACAGAAATAATGAAACAAACCAACATTTTGAATCACATGGGCCCAGCAGATATCTACAGAACATTTCACCCAAACATAAAAGAATATACCTTCTTCTCAGTATCTTATGGAACCTTATCCAAAATTTACCATGTATTTTGTCACAAAGCAATCTCAGCAGATAAAGGAAAACTGAAATAACCCACTGTATCTTATCAGACTGCCATGAGTTAAAATTGAACATCAACAACCACAGAAACAATAGAAAGCCTACAAACTCATGGAAACTGAATAACTCTCTGCTCAATGATCTCTGAGTCAAGGAAGAAATAAAGAAACAAAATACTTTTAGAACTCAAGGAAAATGAATGTAAAAACATATCCAAACTTATTGGATGCAATAAAGGGAGTGCTAAGAGAAAGGTCCATAGCACTATATGCCTTCATAAAGAAATTGAAAAGATCTCATATTAACAACATAACAGCACACATGAAAGCTACAGAACAAAAAGAAACAAACATACCCAAGATTAGTAGATGGCAGGAAATAATCAAACTCAGGGTTGAAATCAACAAATTAGAAACAAAGAGAATAATACAAAGAATTAATGAATCCAAGAGTTGGTTTGTAGAGAGCTGCGACGTGCCGGCCTTAAAGATGGCGCTGGTCTCCGTGCCGCGCCTTAAAGATGGCGCTGGTCTCCGCCTTCCACCAGCCCGACGGTGAGCGCTCTCGATGATAAACAAGTCCATATTTGGCTAAGACCGCTGATCTGGCTTGCTTCCGCATACGTGGGCCTCTAAGATAGCACCACTTGGCTTTACTTGATTGGCTGTTCATTTAGTATTTAGCCTGTGGGTTGGGTCTGCCCGGGCATTCAGAAGACTGTTTTCAAGGGACCTGAATAAACTGCAGGAGAAGAGCTTTTGTGAGTTGCGTCATTCCTTGCTGGACAAGGGGGGACGCGACAAAGTGGTGGCCCGTACGGGGAACCCAGAAAAGACTCAGAACTCCTGCAGTCAGGGGCAACGCGTTGGTAAGTTCCTGGGATAAATCAGGACAATAAAGTTTCACGGAGATAGCGAACACAAGGTAAAGTTTCGCGGAGATAGCGAACGTACGGTGAAGTTTCGCGGAGATAGTGAACGTACGGTAAAGTTTCGCGGAGATAGCGAACAAAAGATACAGTTTCATGGGGAAGCTGCAAACCGAAAGTAAATTTTTAAACATGGGGTTGTCTGAGTCACACCCAATTTTTCTGGCTCTTCAGGAGCTACTTTTAGCTAGGAAATTAAAGATTAAGAAGTCTACCCTAGAAAGATTTTTGAATGAATGTGATTCCGTGGCTCCGTGGTTTGCGGTGTCCGGGAATCTTACAGTATCCTGCTGGGACAGATTGGGCAGGGACTTGGATTTTGCATGGGAGCAGGGGACTCTGAAGCATGGAGTAAGACCGATTTGGAAAATGGTGAGGAGTTGTTTAGAAGATCAGAGATGTTGTAATGCAATCAAAGAGGGAGAGTCAGCCTTGGAACTGCTGCAAGGGGAAAGATCTGAGCAAGTAGACAGTGAAAAGGAAAGTAACAAAGGTGAAAGATTTGAGCAGGCAGACAGTGAAAAGGGAGGCAAAAAGAAAGTTCCTCTCTATCCCGATCTCACAGATTTTAGAGATTTTAGAGATTTTGAGGACTCAGAGAGCACAGATTCTGAAGGAGAGCTACACGCTCTACTAGAACAGTTGGAGAGGACTATTATAAGAAAAAAGGAAAAGAAAAAGATAAAAGAGAAGGACACGCAGGCGGCAGTCAGTGTGGGAGGAGCTGCTGCTGCAGTCGGTGTGGGTGGAGCTGTTGCCATGCGCCTTCAACTCCTCCCCCATATCCAGAAGCCACTCAGACAGAGCAGCCAGTTCAGTCCCTGAAAGTAGGGAGATCTTTCTGCCCGGGGATGTGGACACAAGTAAGAACAGAATTACAGTTTGCTTATCCTGTATATCAAGACCCACAAGGGAACAGGTATGAGGAACCGCTTGATTTTAAAGTAGTAAAATCTCTTGCAGAGTCGGTTCGTACCTATGGTACTACTGCTTCTTTTACAATGGCTCAAGTAGAAGCATTAAGCAGACATTGTATGACTCCAAGTGATTGGAGTGGCCTGGTCCGCGCCTGATTAAGTCCAGGGCAATACTTAGACTGGAAAGCTTTCTTAATTGAGTATGCCACTGAGCAAGCAGCCAATAATCAGAGAGATGGAAATCCAGCCTGGGATAGAGATATGCTGCTTGGGCAGGGGAGATTTGCCAACCAGCAGATAGGATATCCTATTCAGATTTATGAGCAAATAAACAAGATAGCTATCAAGGCTTGGAGATCTCTTCCTAATAAAGGGGAGGTGAGTGGGAACTTAACTAAGATTCTACAGGGCCCCATGGAGCCTTTTTCAGATTTTGTAGCATGAATGGTGGAAGCAGCAGGGAAGATTTTTGGTGACCCGGATGCTGCTTTGCCACTAATAAAACAGTTGGTCTATGAGCAATGTACCAAAGAATGTAGAGCTGCTATCACCCCTTATAAGAACAAAGGCCTAGAAGCCTGGATGAAAGTGTGTAGAGAGCTTGGAGGGCCGTTAACTAATGCTGGTCTTGCTGCCGCAGTAATATAGTTGGCCAGAAAAGGTGGAGGAAGTTCAGGAGTTTGTTTTAAGTGTGGCAAGATGGGACACTTTAAAAGACAGTGCCCCAGGGGAAGGAGTACAGAAAGTACAGGAAGTGTACAACGCCCCAGGCGGCCGGGGTTATGCCCAAAATGTAAAAAAGGGAACCATTGGGCTAATGAATGCCGTTCAGTGATAGACATCCATGGCCAGCCTTTAACTCAAGGTTATGGTGGTGCTCGTCCAAAAAACGGACAGCGGGGCCCACGACCTCAGGGCCCACAAATATATGGGGCAGTAGAGAATCAGGACAAAGAGCAGAATCAAGAGAGATGGCCGACCCTCCGCCATCCGAGAGACCGCGGAGAGCCACTGCGGTCTCAGCAGGATTGGACCTCTGCTCCACCACCAGACTCGTATTAACACCCCAAATGGGGGCCCAGTTAATTGAAACAGATTTTAAAGGACCCCTTGAACCTGGTACAGTTGGTTTGTTGTTGGGGAGGTCATCATCAGCCTTGAGAGGACTTATTGTCCATCCTGGAGTTATAGATCCAGATTATACAGGAGTGGTTAAGATCATGGTAGCCTCCCCCGTGGTATAACGGCTATCTCTCCTGGAGATAGAATTGCTCAATTGATCATGTTGCCGAGCTTACATGACCGCTATGCAGCAAAGGATAGAGAGAGAGGAAAAGATGGTTTTGGGTCCACGGGCACAGATTTGACTTTTCTCTCCCTGGATTTGGACCAACGCCCCGTCTTGGAGTTAAAAGTTGATGGTAAAAAGATCCTGGGCCTTTTGGATACTGGGGCTGATAGGAGTATCATAGCAAAGAAAGACTGGCCTTCAGGTTGGCCCGTACAAGCCTCTTCTCAAACACTTCAAGGCCTGGGTTATGCTAAGACTCCAGATATGAGTGCAAGGTTACTAAAGTGGCAGGACCAAGAGAACCATTCAGGAGAAATGCAGCCATATGTACTTGAGCTCCCTATCTCCCTTTGGGGAAGAGACCTTTTAAAGGATATGGGATTTAAATTGAGTAATGACTATTCTGATTCAGCCCAACGTATGATGCAAGATATGGGATATGCTCCAGGCTTTGGAATAGGAAAATATTTGCAGGGACGAAAGAGTCCCATATCTATGCAGCAAAGACAAAAGAGACAGGGCCTGGGTTTTTCCTAGGGGCCACTGAGGAGGGCATTCCTATAACTTGGAAAACGGAGGATCCAGTATGGGTTCCTCAGTGGCCACTTTCCTCTGTAAAATTGAATGCAGCCAAAGATTTAGTGGATGAACAGATGTCTTAAAGCATATAAAACCATCTGTATCTCCCTGGAATACACCTATGAGTGGAGAAAAGGCTCGCAATGTCATAGGACATTGCTTAGAAGCCTGGGCTGCATGGGGAAAACCACAGCAGCTGAAAACGGACAATGGACCAGCCCATACGGCTCAGTCCTTTGTCTCCTTCTGTAATCAGATGGAGGTACAGCTTAATCACGGATTACCATACAATCCTCAAGGACAAGGAATTGTGGAGCGTGCTCATCGCACCTTGAAAGAATGCTTGCAAAAACAAAAAGGGGGAATAGGCCAAGGCCGTACCCCCAAGGAGAGAATGTCTTTAGCCTTATTTACTTTAAATTTTTTCAAATTGGATGCTCAAGGCCGCTCAGCAGCGGACAGACATCAGGATTCCCATGGTTCACCTAAAAGCATGGTGAAGTGGAAGGACATTCTGACAGGCTCTTGGCGGGGGCCTGACCCCGTGCTAACATGGGCGAGAGGGTCTGTTTGTGTTTTTCCTCAGGATCAACAAGATCCAGTGTGGGTGCCTGAACGCCTTGTGAGGAAGATTCGTCATGAAGACCTTCCTAAGGATCCTGGTGTTAGTAGCAGTGAGTGTGTCAGGAATGACCGAGCCGAGATGGGGGATCCTGTCGATATTCCCAAAGCCGATGCCGGTCAGACATGATGCAACTGTGTTTCCACGCTTATTTAGCAGTAATAGAAGCTTAGGCTTACCCTACCTTCCCTTTGATGATCAGAGAAGCCCTATAGAGGGTAATAGAAATGTCAGCTTGAAGAGTAGTTTGTGCTTTTTATTGAGCTTCAATAGGTCAGATGATACAAAATGCATTAAATTGTCTCAGCAGTCAGCAGATTTTTTACCACAATTGAGGTTTGGGGGTAGGAGTGGTGGTTTGTTTTCAGGCAATGGTTCTCGCCTTGAAGGATGGTGGCCCACACGAGTCTCTGACCGGGACCCCCCCAGACAGCCACGCTGGGCACCTTTTTGTAGAGGATCCACAGGAGAGGAAGGACCTTTTCCCTGGACTGGATGTCAAGAGCGCAGAGCAGTTTGGGTTCAACAAGATCATTTTTCCTTTAGCCCCATGATTAGTAATATAGTGAATAAGTCTTGTACAGGAATGCTTGATATATCTACTAGGGATCCTCAGCAGACTGCCACCAATCCTTTTGATTTGTGGCTTTTGTGTGGAGTAAATGGAAGTTGCATGGACTTGGGACCTGTTATTATGCTTGGGGGAGGAATTTATCAAAGAGGTAATTTTTCCCTAGGGTCTGCTACCAGATTGGATTTCTCTAGCATTAGTGGCTCTGGTACTTGGAATTCTTTGTTTCATTCTTATCGCAACAAGAGCTTTTCAGCCTCGCTAGTATGTCTCTGGCCTCCTTTTCTGTGGATTGTAAGTAATGGGAGTGCATCCTTAGGTGAAGAAAAGTTAGTATGCACTCCAGGCACATGTTTTTATGCCCTATGCTGGAATGCCACAGCCTTTCCTGTGGCTGTGGTGACTAGTATGCCTCGATATGTACCAGTTCCTGTAGAGGCTCCTAATACCATGATGCTATTCAGATTTAAAAGAGATTTTGGCATCACTGCAGCTATTGTTACTGCTATCACTGTTGCTGCTGTGGGAGCTACTGCCTCAGCTATCGCCTTGTCTAGTTCTATACAGACTGCCAATGCCCTGAATAACATCTCAGCCACTGTGGCACAGGCATTGGATACTCAGACCTCTATGAATTCTCATCTCAAAGGAGGTCTTATGATAGTTAATCAACGCATAGATTTAATACAAGAACAGATTGATTCTCTTTGGCAACTAGCACAATTGGGGTGTGAGTGGAAAATGCAAGGTTTGTGTGTTACTTCCGTACAATATCAAAATTATACAAAAGCTGCTAACTTGTCCAGACAATTGTCAAAGTTCCTCTTACAGGATTGGTCGGCTGAATTTGAAAATTTGTTGAGAGAGCTGAGAGCGACAATCATCCACATCAACTCCACTCGGGTGGATCTGAGCCTGGCTACTGGCTTGACTTCTTTGATAAAGACGGCTATGGATCATCTTAAGGAGTGGGCAGGTGTAGGTTCTTTGGCGATACTAATGATGCTAGCCTCTCTGGTTTGCCTATGGTGCATCTATAAAATGAGAGCCACACAAAAGCATAATGCAGCCATGATTATACAAGCCCTTGTCGCCATTGAGGCGGGCCAGTCCCCTCAGGCATGGCTTGCTGCCGTGAAGTAAATCTTCACTAAGCATAGTCCCTGCCCACTGAGGAATTCGTTCCACGGATATTAGGGTCTGGTAAGTCAGTGACGGAGTTGACGGGTAAGTCTCGGCCACCTAAGACAGGGCAGTCCCGAGTGGGGAGGCTGACCCAGAGACGGGTAAGAGTTTGAGCACCGCCCTCCTACAGGCTCAGGCAAACCGTGAGATCCCTAAATAGGGGGATTACGAAACCTTTCCAGGGACCTCTACCAATTTAAAAAAAAAAAAAAGGAGGAACTGTAGAGAGCTGCGACGTGCCGCGCCTTAAAGATGGCGCTGGTCTCCGTGCCGCGCCTTAAAGATGGCGCTGGTCTCCGCCTTCCACCAGCCCGATGGTGAGCGCTCTCGATGATAAACAAGTCCATATTTGGCTAAGACCGCTGATCTGGCTTGCTTCCGCATACGTGGGCCTCTAAGATAGCACCACTTGGCTTTACTTGATTGGCTGTTCATTTAGTATTTAGCCTGTGGGTTGGGTCTGCCCGGGCATTCGGAAGACTGTTTTCAAGGGACCTGAATAAACTGCAGGAGAAGAGCTTTTGCGAGTTGCGTCATTCCTTGCTGGACAAGGGGGGACGCGACATTGGTTCTTTGAGGAAAATCAACAAGAGACAAATCCTTAGCCAAACTAACAAATAAACAGAAAGAGAATAGCCAAATTAGCAAAATAAGAAATGAAAAAAGGGGCATAGCAACAGACACTGAGGAAATCCAAAGAATCATTAGGCTTACTTCAAAAGCCTATATGCCACAAAACTGGAAAATTTAAATGAAATATATGTTTTCCTTGATAGATACCACTTACCAAAGTTAAAATCAAGATCAGGTGAACTATTTAAATTGTCCTATAACCCCTGAGGAAATGGAAGCAGTCATTAAAAGTCTCTCAGCCAGAGGGAAAACAAAACAAAAAAAAAACAAAACAACAACAACAACAACAAAAAAAATCCATGAGCCAGATGGTTTTAGTGTGTAATTCTACCAGACTTTCAAAAAAGAGCTAATACCAATAGCCTTCAAAGTATTTCACAACATAGAAACAGAAAGAAAATTTTCAAAAATCATTCTATGAGGCCATATTCACCCTTATACCTAAAGCACACAAAGACTCAACCAAGAAAGAGAATTTCAGATCAATTTTTCTTATGAACATTGATACAAAAATACCCAACAAAATACTCACAAACTGAATCCCAGAACACATCAAAAACATCATGATCAAGTAGACTTCATCCCAGGAAGTCCAGCAAGGTTCAACATATAAAAATCCATCAATGTAATTCACCATATAAACAAATTGAAAGAAAATAAAAACACATGATCATCTCGTTAAATGTTGAAAAAGCCTTTGAGAAAATCCAGTAACCTCTCATGATAAAAGTCTTGGGAAGTTATTGGGTTTAAAAACAACACATAGGGCCTCCAGATACCTGTTAAGACGTATTTAGCTTTGTGGGTGGTATTTTCATGCAAATAAGCAAGGTGGGGTTTTTATTCTGTAGAAGTTCTGGATTCTGTTCTAACTCTGTACTGTGTGTGTATACAGTATGTTAAGTCCGTAGAGACTTTGAAGTTAATACTTCTGTGCAACTGTATTTTGATTAAAGCCACCACAGTGTTATACACAAGGATGGGCAGTACTGATCATGTGTTTCTGACTATTTTGGTTTTTGGTTTTTTTTCTGACTGCTGTAACTTAAGTTTTTGAAACTGAATTGCTTTGAATAAATTGAAGTGTTGTTAATAAAAAAAAAAAAAGTCTTGGGAAGTTAAGAGTTACAAGGTATTTACCTAAACACAATAAAGGCAATATACAGAAAGCTGACAGCCAACATCATAATAAATGGAGAGAAACTTAAATCAATTCCACTAAATTGATTTTGTCTGGGACAAGACAAGGCTGCCTACTCTCTCTCTCTCTCTCTCTCTCTCTCTCTGTATCTATTCAATATAGTATTTGAAGTTCTAGGTAGAGCAATAAGACAACTAAAGGAGATCAAGGGGATACAAATTAGAAAGGAAGAAGTCAAACTATTCCTATTTACAGATGATATTATAGTATACATAAGTGATTCCTAAAATTCTACCAGAAACTTCCACACCTGATAAACACATTTAGCAAAGTAGCTAGATACAAAATTTACTTGTAAAAAAAAATCAGATGCAGAGAGCCAAGCATGAGGCAGAGCTTGGGGAATCTCGAAGAAGAGGGGGAGGAAGGATTGAAGAAAACAGAAAAGAGTACAGACAACACAAGAAAACCTACAGTTAACCCCTTAGGCGATAGGGGCTCACAGTGACTAAACAAATAACGGGAGAGCATGCATGGGACAAACACAGGCCCCTATACCTATGTAAGAAATGTGCACTTAATCTTCATGTAGGGCACCTAACAGCAGGATCAGGAATTGTTTCTGAAACTGTTGTCTGCCTCTGGATCCCCTTCCCCTAACTGGACTACCTTATCTAGCCTTAATAGTAGAAGATGCAGAGAGCCAAGCATGAGGCAGAGCTTGGGGAATCTCGAAGAAGAGAGGGAGGAAGGATTGAAGAAAACAGAAAATATTACAGACAACACAAGAAAACCTACAGTTAAACCCTTGGGCAATAGGGGCTCTCAGAGACTACACAGATAACAAGAGAGCATGCATGGGACAAACCTAGGCCCCTGTACCCATGTAAGAAATGTGCAGCTTCCTGACATCACCTCTTATTCTACTTCAAGTAGAAGATGAGCATCGAAGAATCTCCAGTGGGAGTTGGTTGAATTAGTGGCAAGCCTATCTCTTGGCAAGAAAAACCCCTTGCTTCAACTGTAGATAGAATGCTGTCCAAAAAGGACAAAACTTGGAAGCAGGTAAGTCCAAGATCCTAGCTCTGCCAAGACAGAGTAGGCAAGTCCTTCATAATTCCTGCTTTATAATCAATGTCTGTCAGAGAAATGGGGCCAAACTGCTGAACATTGATGCTGTAATGTATGGAGAGAAAATGGGAACTGTCCAGGCAGCCACTGGTAGGTCATTTCTTAGTTTTGAATGCTGCAGGCCCTGCACTTCCTATATAATCAGGTATATTTATCCCTCTCAGGTCTCTGAGGTGGTTGAAGACTAGATAGCTAGAGTCTCATAGTTAAATTTTGAGTTGTTTAGGAATAAAGAGGGTGTTCGGGATCTAAGAAGATGTTTTTAAAATGGTGATTCAAGTTAGGATGAAAGCTGAGTTAGATATAGAACTTTAAACTCATGGAGATGGTTAGATAGTAGAGTGTTAAAGTCAGGTGCCAAATACATATGGACTGGCCATTGGGAATGTATGCTAAGCCATATAACTCTCATAATTGTGGCCTATTTATTTATGTTGTTTTGTATTGTATTTATTGTTATAAGAGAGAGAACCATTTGTTGGACTGAAAGGGGGAGCTGTTGGGGGGCGAAAATATAACTAAAACTTAAAAAAAAAGAGAGAAGAGGATGGGGGTTTAAGGGGGAAGAGGGTGGGAGGGTGGGAGTGGAAGGGGAAGTAGGTAGGGGGTTGTGATTGAGATGTAACTTGAAGAAATAAAAAATAAATTAAAAAAAGAAAAGAAAAAAAAAGAAATGTGCAGCTTTATCTTCATGTAGGGCACCTAACAGCAGGATCAGGGAGTTTTTCTGAAACTGTTGTCTGCCTCTGGATCCCCTTCCCCTAACTGGACTACCTTATCTAGCCTTAATAGAAGAAGATGCACATAGTTTTACTGCAACTTGATATGTCAAGGCCCATGCACTGGTGGGTGGGGGGGCAGTGTTTGAGATCCATGGGAGGTCTCCCCTTTTCTGAGGAGAAAGGGAGGGGATGTGGAGAGAAGAGGTGAGAAGGAGGTAAGTACTGGGAGTAGAAGAGGGAGAGGAAGCCCTGATGGGATGTAACATAAAGTAAATAAATGAATAAAATAAATAAAGAGAAAAGAAAATGAAAAAATCAACTAAGACAGAGAGATGCCAATGAACTACATACAACAATCAAATCGAGTCTTCTGTTATCTATTATTTATTTACTCATTCATTCTTTCATTCATTTATTTCACATCCCATCAGCAGTTTCTCTTTCTTCCTCTCCTCCCAATCTCTCTGCCACTTCCCCAACATCCACTCTTCCTTCATTTTTCTTCAAAAAGGACTAGTCTCCCATGGAGATCACTCAGCTATGGTATATGAAGTCACAATAAGAGTAGGGATATTCTCCTACTGATTTGCCTTTTTCTATTTTTAATCATACTGTATGATATGTATGTATCATTACTGTGTGCATCAGAGGAAAAAGTTTGCTCTACCAGCTGAAACATTGGTATTGGACTTTTCCCACAATGAATTTTGAAACAGCTGATTCTTAATTTCAGATTTTGTTATTCTCTATGCCTTGGTTCTCTCATCAATTTGTCTGTTTTTTTTTAATGTCTTATTGTTAGGGAACTAAACTAACCATGGAACAATTAAAATTTTCTTTTTATATAGTAGAAATTTGACTATCTCATTGACAGAGGCATTAAGCAACATTAAGGAGAGTTTATAGTGTTCATTTCCTCATTTTAATTCTTCCATATTTCTAAATATTAAAAATATATTAATACAGTGTAAACTAATATGATTACCTGATTTTTGTGATAAGAACATGAGTGTATCATTCTCTTACTTTCTAAAAAACAATCAGATTCTCTACTATAACAGTCAAATTCTCTACACTCTAACCTGATTGGCTATCAAAGTGATTCTTTAATGGTCCGTGAAATTAGCTCAGAGAAAACAACAGGTGAGAGTAGAAGATGGTCTTGGGCACTATCTTGGGGACTTCATGTCCTCTTTATATACATTGCCTATATAATACAGGTGAATAAACTCTTGTATATTTTAAAAATAAAGTTAAAATTATTCTAGTAATGTTACCTTAACTGAAAATAGCAACAACTGAGCTATGTTTCCTAATTCCCTACTTTCTTCATTTGTTTTTAAATTAAAATTTAAAAAGTTATAAGTGTTTTCTTTAAAAAGTAGAATTTTTTTGTCTATGTTGAGCTTATTCTGTGTCAGGCTGGCCTTGAACTCAGAGATCTGCATGTTTCTGTCTCCAGTGTGTTGAGTTTAAGGGTGTAAGGCTCTCAAGTGCTGAGATTAAAAGTGTGCACCATCACCACCCTGTTCATTGTAACTCTAGAATTTTAAAAACAACTAACTCGGGCTGGAGAGATGGCTCAGCGGTTAAGAGCACTGGCTGCTCTTCCAGAGGTCATGAGTTCAATTCCCAGCAACCACATGGTGGCTCACAACCATCCATAATGAAATCTGGTGCCCTCTTCTGGCCTGCAGATATACCTGCAGACAGAACACTGTACACATAATAAATAAATCTTTAAAAAAAAAAAAAACAAAAAACAACTAACTCTATAGGGATCCTCCTGTCTCTGCTGGAGTTAAAGGCATTAAAAAACAAAAAACAACTAACTCTATAGGGATCCTCCTGTCTCTGCTGGAGTTAAAGGCATTGACGAACACTGCCCTTCTCAAATATTTTAACATAGCTCCAAAGTACTTCAACTCTTAGAGGTTAAAAAAAAAAAAACAGGTTTAACTGTAGTAACTCTTAATTTACTTACAAAATTTTAAGCCTCTTAACTACCTTTTTAAAGCCAAACAATGAAAATATCCTTTATATATAGGAAACAAACTTATAAGCTGATATCCAAGAGTGTGTGAGCTATGTGGTACCCTGCAGTTTAAATTTCTAAACTTAAATTAAGACATTTTTTTTCCTTTCATGCCAGTAGGACAAGTATGCCTTTGGTAAATTATCATTTGAGAATTCTATATTTTATTTTTATTATAATTTTAAGCTTAATTGACCCCTCTTTAAAAAAATTATTTGTTTTTTCAAGTTACCTCTCAAATACAGTTTTCTCCCTCCTCACTCCCTCTCTCCCCCTCCTTCATTATTCCCCTTGTTGGTACTCTCCTCCTCAGATGAGGTGGGTTCTCATAAATCATAATCCCTCAGTTTGTCATTTATGTGCAGGTCAAGAGCTTTCTCTTGTACTGGGGCTTGATGCCACACCCCATCTAGGGTGAGGTGTTCCACTAACCTGTAACAGGATCCATGACTCACTACTGGGTTGAATTTTTCCTAGGATAGTTATGCTAGGTTCCTATGTGTTTGAGGCCTTGGGTTGTATGATGGCTGTCCTGTTGTACATGGTTAATATCCACTTATAAGAGAATACATACCATGTTTATCTTTCTGGGACTGAGTCAGCTCACTTAGAATGAGTTTTGAGACAGAATATGACAATAATAATCAGAAAAAGTAAAGTAAACGTGTGCAAGAATGCAATAAATAGTGAAAACACTATGACCGTTGCCAATAAGATACTTTTAGTTAGAGCTAAACCTTGAGAAAGTAAGATGTAATTTTTAAAATGACTGGCCAAGAAGATGTCATTTAAAGATGACTAGCTACATTTTGTTGGAAGTAGCATCTGTGACAGGTTTCTCTTTTCCATAAATTTTGAATTTATTTTCTTCAAAATTGCCAAAACTTAAGTTACCACACAACTTATTTGTAAGATACTGAAAAAAAGATAATTCATTTAGGTTTATTAATGTAGGATTTTCTAACTTAAACATTGATTTCTCCTTCTGTAAAGGTAGGTTGACATCTGTTAAGAAAGATACTTTTGCTAACCAAAGTAATCCACACTAAACATCAATTTGGACTGTTGCTAGCAACTAAGGACTGGTCAAGAATAAGAAAAACCTTGGTAGAATTAATTTGATATCCCTGCCTCTGGTATAAGAATGCCTGAAATCAGTGTTACATAGGCTTCTAGTTTCCTTAAGGCATGTAATATCTCTCTTAATAATTACCCTTGCAATGGGACATTGTATATAATATAGCTTAAATACTTTGCCTACATATTTACCATAAAATGCAAAGATATTACATGAAAAATTTTCTCATTTGAGATTTCAATATTAAATTCCCAATTCAAATATCAAGTCTCACTCCTGCTGATCTCATAAACAAAGTAGAACCTGTTAAAGTATCTTTTGTAAGATTAAAATTATGGTGTAGTAGCATTTTAAAAAATGAGAAGATTGATAGAGTACCCCTGCCTGACAGCTCTGGTCCTATTAGCAGAAGGCCCTAGAGATGGGAGGATAATGCCCTGGGCAACACACTCTATGACAGGCGTAGTCATAGCCTAATTCTGTTTTTTTCTTTTTAAGTTAGCTAGCATTTTTAGTAGTTTCCATTCCATCTTTCAGATATCTCTAAGGTACTGATAAGGTTAGCATTTAGTAGTGAGAGGAGAGAGTAATAGTACTATGCAAAATGAAATTGAAAGAGAAAAAGTAGGAATTAATAAATCTGGAAGTTATATCAAAATGAAACATTTTACAGCATATATTTATAAAGGCTAGGTACTATATTTATTTCTCAATTTTTAAAGTTTCAGGCATTTCTTTTTAGATGTCATCATCTATACACAGTGTCAAGATTTTCTCTGTTCTCTCTGTTCATCAAAAGTATAGTGAAGAAAAACCATTTATTTCTTATTATCTGTCTATTGCATTTTCTCTTTTTCATATAAAATTACAAACATTATACCTTTAGTGTGTTTTTCTTGGGCTAACTGGTCATAACTGAAAACATATATACAAATAACATAATACACACAACAGGTTATATTTAGGAATGTATACACATATACAAATGCATATATTCATGTAATAACAATGAAATCAAGCCGATAAGTTTGGAGGACCAAATGTGAGGGCTTAGAGGGAAGAATAGGAAAGGACAAAGAAAAATGTAGTTAAATAACAATCTCAAAAATAAAGGACAACAATTAAGAAATGCAAAAAAGCTCATATTTTTTATATGTTTTGAGCTTCTAGATTTGTGGGGAATGAATGCTATAAGTAACTACACAGAAAATCTCAAGAGTAATTAAAGCCATTATCTCCTACCTCCCAATGTAACTTATTTTCAGTTTAATATGAATCACTAATGTTTGTGCATGGACAGAATGTCCACCTTGATTATCCTTGAAAAAACAACATGATAGTACAGACAAAGATTTGCTAAAATAGAGACTGTATAGAATATAGACACACAGCAAGCAAAACTTACCTTTTTAACTAATTTCTATAAGTAGATCAAACTAATATTTGGCTCATGCTCTACAGTAGCAGTGATGATCAGTGCTTTATTTGCTCTTTAATGATGCTAAGGGTCACCTGATATCCCATCCAAGTATTTGTCAGTTTTGTAAACCTATCCCATCTATGGTTCTTATAGACACTGCTCTCTTACATGTAAGAGACTTTCAAATTCTGTCTGTATAAAAACTTCAATGTTTGAAATCAATAGTCACTGTTTGATTTGGTAGAAAAACAACTGGTATGACAGATACCATTTTACAAACCACATTTGATCCTCTGAGGAAATGTGTTTATGTCTAGCCCTTTAATGATTTTATGTAGCTTACTATGGAAAGTTTCTGAACTCTATTAATTATTTTAACAATTCTCTCAAATATGGATCAAATATCATTAGAAAATGTAAATTTGTCATAACATATCTTACATTTCTATTCTAGACCTTCCAGTGTTCTCAACTGTGGAGTATGGCTTCAAAAATGGGATGTGCTTTTTCTGCTGCATCCACAATAGCAATTCCAGGTGCATATGAAGATAAAGGTGAGTAATTAGGTTGCTGCTTATTCTCAAGGAAGTAATTAGGCATCATTAGGGTATTATTTTTTAAATTAGGGTTTGCTTTCATGTGGAATTTATATAGTACTTTGTCTTTGTAGAAACAGTCTTGAAACTCATTCATTTGTTTAAAAAGAAAAATTAAATGTCATTATTAAGATCTACTTTTCTGAAAACATGGCCAACAGCAATTTAGTCCTAAATTTGTCGGCTTCACACAAAAGGCAATTTGAGCATTAGCAATCAATCTCTCAAGGTGATTGCTATCTGCTTTTAAATTCATGGATAAAAAAAAAGAAAGAAAGAAACCATGGTCCTCATGACCAATATCAACAAAAATTTCTACCATGTTCAAGTTTCTGGATATTCAAAGGGTCTAAGATCTACATGCTGGACCTCAGGAGTTATTCTGAGGTTTTATTTGTTAGATCTTTTCAGCTATCTGAAGTGTTTCATGAGGTTCTCACTGGCCAGTGATCTCATTTAAAAACATGTAAACACCCACAAGAGAGATCAAGTATCAGGACATTTATAGGATGTGATGTGAGGATCTTCGGGCAAATCTGCCTTTTTAGCCACAGATAATCACCCTGAAAGATAAAGCAGCAGGTGCTTTGATGTGGAATTTTCTTAGTTTCTGAGACTATCAAAAAATTTATACAATTGTAAGACAATCTCTCTTTTATGTTTAACCACTGTGTCTTGTATTTACGATCACTGGTAAAATGTTCCTTTGAAAAATCTATGAATGTCTTCCTCTGTGTAAAGTAAATCATCTGTTATATTCCATATTTGTTCTAAGGTTTAAATTAGTTAATACCTATATGCTGCTTAGAACATTACATATCATGTAATGTGTGAATTACCATTTTCATATCAAGCTCATTATCGCTATCACCAGATGCTCTGTTACAGATCCCCTTCATTCATACTCAGTGTTGGAACTTAGTTATGGCAATGATGGTGCAGGCTGAGCTTTGAAGAGTTGATTATGTCTTCAAGGCTTGTTTCTCCTTGAATGAGATTCTGATCTTAATATAAAAAGTCTCTGCACAAATTCAGCAGCGCTTCTCCTCCATCTTCTGGTTTCTGCTGCATGAAGACAGGGGAAGACTTTCCTTTGGAACATAGTGTTCTTTCCAGACTACTGACTGCTAATGTTCTGTTGGGCTCCCAGTCCCCAAAACTGTTAGATACAGATATTTTTCCACATAAATTACTCATCCACACATTCTTTTCTGACAATGTAAAATACACTAGCCCAATATGGTAATTATGTTCCTAAACCGATGATATATTAATTTGTGTTCCACCTACTAATTTCTGAAACTATCAAACTATTGCATGCTCATGACAAATACTCATTTCCATATTATTTACTTTCTTTAGCTTAATTCTAGATACTGAGATTACTTCTCTTTATACCAAGGACAGAATTCAGAAGGGAACATCCATAGTGACTATGATGCTAATCAGCCTACAGGAATTTGCAGTCACATTCTTGAGATAAGAAGCAAGATGAAATTAAATTGGTGATATCACCAGCATTTCAAGGGTAGGCAAGGAAAAGTGAAAGATAAGGAGGCCAAAAGAAACTTTTCTGATGTATAAAAGACTATCAAAGTCCTTTCTAGGTATACTACTGACTTTGTTACCAGACATGTTACATCAACAGATAAATGGTGTTGGGCATCTAGCTAGCAACAAATAGTAAACCAAGTATTAAGGCAAATGTGGCTTTATGCAGACTATTGTAGAGGGTGTTGAAATTCCTCTGTGAAAGGTAATGGTGTATTAGAAAGTTACTGGAAAATGAAAAGAGGATGGAAATCAAAGTTATTGGTGTGGATTATTTTTCTATTTCCCTATATGTGATGGGAACTTATAAGAAAGACATGGGTTAGATTAACAAAATAGTGAAAATTGGCATTAAAAAATAAGGAGGTTGCTACAGTGTTACAATTTGTCACTGCTCAGAGAACACAGACTCTAGGAGTAAAAACTAAAAACATATTCAAGTGATATCAACACATGAAACTAACCTTAATTGCACATATCAAATAAATGTGTGATTGGCTCTATTTGCTAGAAATATGTAAGTGTTCCTTGAACTAAGATCCAATTACATTAATTATATGTTTGAATCTCATTGTTCACTTGCACCTGGAAGAAAAGACTTCTATTCATATACTTGTCTGTCAAAAGAACTGGAAGTTTGTCTGAAGCAGTCTTCTACTGCTTTTTAACTCAGGGACACAACATGATGATGAACTGTTTATAGCTCTCAGCAATGATGTGGGTATGAAACTTGAAACTGTGTCATACCAAAAAATATGCACATCAGAAGGGTCCACTGAGCCTTAAATAGTTAATTAAACCATCCTTGCATGTTCTTTATTTTGATCAGCCTGGTTCTCAGATGTATCTGAATTGCTGTTTTATGTTTGTGTTGGGTTTATTTATGTATGTTCTTGTTTGATGATTTTGTTGTTTACGTTTGTTTGCCTTTGCTTATTTTCTTTTTTTTAAATACTTTATTTTTTTTTCTTCAAGATACATCTCAGTCACAAACCCCTCCCTATTCCCCCTTCCTATCCCGCCCTTCCACCCTCTTCCCCCCAGAAGTTTCCCCTTTCAGTCCAACAGATGGTTCCTTCTCTTATAACAGTAAATACTATACAAAACAACAGATATAAATACGCCACATTTATGAGAGTTAAATGGTCCAGTATACCTTCCCAATGTCCAGTTTATACATATTTGGTCCCTGACATTAACATTCTACTATCTAACCATCTCCATGAGTTTAAAGGTCTATATCTGACTCAACATTCATACTAACTTGCAACACACTTTTAAGAGTATCTTCTTAGATCTATAACAACCTCTTGATTCATAAACAACTCAAAATTAAATTATGAGACTCTAGCTGTCTATTCTTCAACCACCTCAGAGACCTGAGAGGGATAAATATATCTGCTTATATAGGAAGTGCAGGGCCTGCAGCTTCCAAAACTAAGAAATGACATACCAGTGACTGCCTGGACAGTTCCCATACTCTCCATACATTCCTGCATCAGACTTCAGCCTTTGGGTCCTGTTTCTCTGACAGACATTTGTTATAGAGCAGGGACTATGAAGGACTTACCTACCCTGTCTTGGCAGAGCTAGGCTGTCGACTTCCCTGCTACCAAGTTTTGTCCTTTTTGGACAGCAGTCTGTCTGCAGTTGGAGCAAGGGGTTTTTTCATGCCAAGAGATAGGCTTGCCACTAATTCAACCATCTCACACTGGAGATTCTTCGATGCTTATCTTCTACTTGGAGTAGAATAGGGGGTGCTGTCAGGAGCTGATATGTCTCGATATCAAAAAAAAAAGAAAATCTTAATTTAAGATAACATCTTTGAATGCCATATTCTGCAGATCTCTTGGGGTTTTTGAAGATGCCCTATCCATCTCCTGTATTCAGATAAGCAAATGTTGCTTGTCTCTTAGCAACTTGATTACTGGGTAGTTTAGAGAATATCTGTGATAGACTGTCATAGTAGCTAACGAAGTGACATGTTTGCATGACTAGGAGTTTGTTTTAC
Source organism: Lophiomys imhausi (assembly GCA_907164525.1). Taxonomy (NCBI): domain Eukaryota; kingdom Metazoa; phylum Chordata; class Mammalia; order Rodentia; family Muridae; genus Lophiomys; species Lophiomys imhausi. The sequence goes on along the minus strand of CAJQZJ010000727.1, from coordinate 4,567,259 downwards.
TTAACTATCCTAGCCCGTTTTAGACGGTTGGTATCAAGAGGCCAGAGCTTCACATTTTATTTTTAAGTATCTCTAGGTATGATACCATTAGGAAGCATTACCTTTAATTTTGTATCAGTATACAAAGATCTATTCAATTGTGGTTAAATATACTCTTAATTATGTATCAATATACAAAGGTCAATGCCTATGTAGCCCAAAACAATCTTAATATTATGTCCACATACAAGGGTCAATACCATTGTGGCCAACTATAATCTTAATTTTGTATCAATATACAAAGATCAATACCGATTTAATCCAATACAATCTTATTTTTGCACAATAAACAATGGTCAATACCACTTTAGCCAAATAAACTACTAATTTTGTATCAATATACCAAGGTATAAGGGCATATTCAATAGTCTGCCCCTTCTTCTTGGACCTTCCTGTGCTATGTCTATATATCATTTTTCTCAACCCTATGCACTCCTACATAGGAGAGGAAGAAGGATACAGAAAAGGAAAAGTAGGAAGTCCCTGGGGCTAACCTCCAAAACCCATTAAACAGGACCATTTATCAGCTTGTCATCTCTTCCCTTCAATATCGGAGTTTTCAGTTATCCTTCAAATAACCAAAAAGAAGGGCGGAGAAACACCTTGCCCACCCTCTGGGCATGGGACGTCACTCTCTTAAAGTGACTTCCTGCTGCTTTGGGACGTAGTAGACCTGTTTGGGGCCCGAACCCAAATGCAAAAAATGGATAAAAATGTTAGTACAATCCTTTTATGTTCAGTCCTTCTGTCCTCAGCTGTTTAGATGACCTAAGGAGTTTGTAGGTAGAAGCTGATCTTGCTGGCTTCACTGATGTTCCGGCCGGGGCATTGTGTAGAGCTGAACGGTCCCAGTGACATTGGATTGCCGTGGTTGCAGGCCCCCGATGGAGACAGCTATTGAGGAAGTCTGCCAGGCTGAATCAACTGGGTCACTCGTCCTCCTTGGTGCCTGATTCTGCTTTCTGCTGAGGTTTCCGCTGTCCAGCCGTCGCTGGGCTCCCCGAATGGACGCTTCAATTCTACTGGAAAGATAAGAAAAGAGCCCTGCCCAATCCCAACCCTGGGACAATTACCCTCTTTTTTTGGGGGGGGGCAAGGTAATACTTCTCCTGAAGCAAATTTGGCCTTCCGACAACATACAAAGCATTATCTTTCAATCTGGGTTAAAGAAGAAATCATTCTGTCACCTTGGAGCTAAACCAGCTCCAGTGTATATATTTTGAGATCCCAAAGGACAATCTGCCTGCATCGAGAAGGCCTTTTGTAAGTAGCCTCCAAACCTAGGTCCCTCCAAATCCCATGTGTGTGTCTCTGAACTCTAATTATTGGGATCAGAGACCTGTGGTTCCCATCTGAAGGGATCAAAGATGTGTTCCACCACTCCTGGATCAAAGTCTTTCTCTATTTAGATTTTGCCCTGCATCAGGCTGACCCTGAGCTCCGAGATCTGCCCGTTTCTGTCTCCAGTGTGCTGGGACCAAGGGTGAACTCTTCTTGAATGGTGGGACCAAGAGTATGCACCCTCAACACCCCGCTCCATATGACTCCAGAATACATAAGACCACCAACTCTCCGGTGATCCCCCCGTCTCCACTGAAGTCAAAGGCATGGGCCAACACTACAATTCTTTTGTATTTTGCCTTAGGTCCACGTATTCTCGACACATGGAGGTCTGCAAAACCAGGCCAAACGGCTGTATCCTCTATTCCATTCACAGTGTTTCAGCCCTGCCACCTGCCCCCCCTTTTTTTTTAGTTAATAAATTTATTTGTTTGTTGCTTCAGGTTACCTCCTTATCATATTGTCCTCTTTTCCCGCTTCCCAGCCCCACCCTCCCATGCTCTACCCCCTGACCCTTCCATCTTGTTCCTCTGGGGTGGAGTGTCCCTGCCTAACAGTCTCTCACCACAGATCAGGAGTCATATGAGGGCCAAGAGCCTCTTCATTCACCGGGGGCTTACGAGGCAGTACTGCCAATAAAAGGTGTCTCCTTGCTACTGGGGGAATACTAAAAAAAGACCAACAAACACACAAACCCACAAAAGCAAAGAATATCAACAAAAAAAGAGAGGAAAAAGAGAAGGGAAAAGGAAAAAGAAAAAAGAAAAAAAGGAGAAGGAAAAAGAAAAAGATAAAAAAAAAAGTTTATGTCCACGTTCCTTTTGTTGTGTTGGTTATAGTACAGATAACCTGTACAATATAGCTAAAATCCTACTATAAGTGAAAAGATGCCATGTGCATCCTTCTGAGATTGAGTTAGCTCACTCAGGATGAGCTTCTCTAGATCCATCCATTTGGTTGTAAATTGCATGATTTCATTGTTTCTGATAGCTGAGTAATATTCCATTGTATAGATGTACCACAGTTTTTTAATCCGTTCTTCAGTTGAGGGACATCTGGGTTGTTTCCAATTTCTAGCTATTACAAACAAGGCTGCTATGAACATAGATGAGGAGACTTCCCTATGCCTCTGTGAGAGGTCCTTTGGGTGTATACCCAGAAGAGGTATGGCTGGATCCTGAGGCAAGGTTATTCCTAGATTTCTAAGATATCGCCAGACAGACCTCCATAGTGGTTGCACAAGCCTGCACTCCCACCAGCAATGGAGTAGGGTTCCCCTTTCTCCACACCCTCACCAGCATGTGCTGTTATTTGAGCTCTTTATCTTAGCCATTCTAACAGGTGTTAGGTGGAATCTCAGGGTCGCCTTGAGTTGCATTTCTCTGATGATTAAGGATGTTGAACATTTCTTCAGGTGTCTCTCAGCCCTTAGGGATTTCTCCTTTGTGAATTCTCTATTTAGCTCCATCTCCCATTTTTTGATTGGATTATTTGGTTTCTTGGCTTTTAGTTTCTTGAGTTCTTTGTAGATTTTAGATAATAGCCCTCTATCAGATGTGGGGTTGGTGAAGATTTTCTCACAGTCTGTTGGTTGCCGTTTTGTTCGAATGACAGTGTCCTTTGCCTTACAGAAGCTTTTCAGTTTCATGAGGTCCCATTTATTGATTGTTGATCTCAGGTCCTAGGCTGTTGGTGTTGTGTTCAGGAAGTTGTCACCTGTGCCAATGAGTTCGAGGGTTTCTCCTACTTTTTCTAATAGTATATTTAGTGTGGCCGGCTTTATGTTAAGGTCTTTGATCCACTTGGGTTTAAGTTTGGTACAAGGTGATAGGTATGGGTCTAATTTCATTCTTTTGCAAGTGGACATCCAGTTGGACCAGCACCATTTGTTGAAGATGCTGTCCTTCTTCCATTGTGTGGTTTTGGCTTCTTTGTCAAAGATTAGTTGGCCATAGGTGTGTGGGTCCATGTTTGGGTCTTCAATTCGATTCCATTGATCCACTGGTCTGTTTCTATACCAGTACCATGATGTTTTTATTACTGTTGCTCTGTAGTACAGCTTGAAATCTGGGATGGTGATACCTTCAGATGTTTTTTCATTGGACAGGATTGATTTAGCTATTCTGGGCTTTTTGTTGTTCCATATGAAGTTGAGAATAGCTTTTTCCAGGTCTATAAAGAATTGTGTTGGTATTTTGATAGGAATTGCATTAAATCTATATATTGCTTTTGGTAGGATAGCCATTTTTATTATGTTGATCTTACCTATCCATGAGCATGGGAGATCTTTCCGTCTTCTAAAGGCCTCTTCCATTTCTTTCTTCAGGGGCTTGAAGTTTTTGTTATATAGGTCCTTTACATGCTTGGTTAGAGTTACCCCCAGGTATTTTATGTTGTTTGTGTCTATTGTGAAGGGGGTTGTTTCCCTTATTTCTTTCTCGGTATATTTGTTTGTTGTATAAAGAAGGGCTTCTGATTTTTTTGAGTTAATTTTGTATCCAGCCACCTTGCTGAAGTTGTTTATCAGCTGTAAGAGTTCTTTGGTGGAGTTTTTGGGGTCGCTTATGTATACTAACATATCATCTGCGAATAGGGATAATTTGACTTCTTCATTTCCAATTTTTATCCCTCTGATCTCCTTTAGTTGTCTTATTGCTCTAGCAAGGACTTCAAGTACTATATTGAAGAGATATGGTGAAAGTGGACATCCTTGTCTTGTCCCTGAGTTTAGAGGAAATGCTTCAAGCTTCTCTCCATTTAATTTGATGTTGGCTACTGGCTTGCTGTATATTGCCTTTATTATTTCTAGGTATGGTCTTTGTATGCCCGTTCTCTCCAGAACTTTTAGAATGAAGGGGTGTTGGATTTTGTCAAATGTTTTTTTTTTTTTTTCTGCATCTAGCGAGATTATCATGTGGTTTTTTTCTTTCATCTTGTTTATGTGGTGAATTACATTGATAGACTTTCATATATTGAACCATCCCTGCATTTCAGGGATGAAGCCTACTTGATCATGGTGTGTGATACTTTTGATGTGTTCTTGAATTCGGTTTGCTAGTATTTTATTTAGTATTTTTGCATCTATATTCATGAGGGAGATTGGTCTGAAGTTCTCTTTCGTTGTAGGGTCTTTGTGTGGTTTAGGAATCAGAATAACAGTGGCCTCATAGAATGAGTTTGGCAGTGTTCTTTCTGTTTCTATGTAGTGGAAGAGTTTGAAAAGTAATGGTGTTAGTTCCTCTTTGAAGGTCAGGTAGAATTCCGTGCTAAAGCCATCTGGCCCTGGGCTTTTTTTGGTTGGGAGATTATTTATGACTGTTTCTATTTCCTTGTTGTTACTGGGCTGTTTAAGCTGTTAATCTGATTTTGATTTAGTTTTGGTAGGTGGAATTTATCGAGGAAAGTGTCCATTTTGCTTAGGTTTTCAAATTTAGTGGAATATAGATTTTTAAAGTAATGCCCGAATATTTTCTGGATCTCCTCAATGTCTGTTGTTATTTCTCCCTTTTCATTTCTTATTTTGTTGATTTGGGTTCTTTCCCTTTGCCTTTTAGTTAATTTGGCTAGGGGTCTCTCTATTTTGTTGATTTTCTCAAAGAACCAACTCTTGGTGTCATTGATTCTTTGTATAGTTCTTTTTGATTCTAAGTTGTTGATTTCAGCCCTAAGTTTGATGATTTCCTGCCTTCTGCTCTTTTTGGGAGTGTTTGTTTCTTTTTATTTTTCCTATTCACCCAGCTTAGCTGTTAGTTCACTAATATGAGCTGTCACAATTTTCTTTTTGAAAGCACTTAGTGCTATGAACTTTCCTCGTAGCACAGCTTTCAATGTATCCCATAGGTTTGGGTATGTTGTGTCTTCAATGTCGTTGGATTTTAAGAAGTCTTTGATTTCCTTCCTTATTTCTTCCCTGACCCAGTGGTCATCCAGTAAGGAGCTGTTCAATTTCCATGTGTGTATAGGCTTTCTGTTGATTCTTTTGCTGTTGAAGACCAGCTTTATTCTGTGGTGGTCTGATAAGATACAAGGTGGTATTTCAATTTTCTTGTATCTATTGAGACTATCTTTGTGACCAACTATGTGGTCGGTTTTGGGGAAGGTTCCGTGGGGTGCTGAGAAAAAGGTGTATTCCTTTGTGTTTGGGTGAAACGTTCTGTAGATATCTGTTAGGTCCATTTGTTTCATGATCTCTGTTAGA